>PQXL01000098.1:39127-96326 GCA_004916875.1 Botrytis galanthina
GGGGGGGGGGGGGGATGAATAGGGTGGTTTATAGTAATGTAATGTGAGTGAGGGGTGAGGAACGGATAGAAAGGAAGGAAGGAAGGAAGGAAGGATTATAGTAATGTATGTATGTGTGTGTATCATTATTATCTCATATATCTACTCATAGGTAGGTAGGTAGGTAGGTAGGTATCCAGGTATCTCATAAACGCAACAAAGAAACAAATAAACAAATAAAACTCCCATCCTCTCGTTCAAGAGTGCTATACATTTTCGGCTTCTTTGCTTTATTTGTTTTCTTTCCTTTTTTCTTTCTTTTGATGATCCTTTCCCGCTTTTTTTTTCAGAAGAAAAAATAAATAAATAATAAATAGAAAAAACCCCTACAAAAACCATCTAAACTCCTCCACGCTCGGCCCATCCCTCAACAATTCCGTCGGCGTCTCGCCAATATCTAATTTGCGTCCGAGTTTTGCGTCGCGCCGACGATTGTCAAACATCATGTAGAGGGCGAGGGAAGTGCTGAGGATGACGCCCATGCCGCCAAAGGCGGCGGTGGTGGCGAGGGCGGGGATGTATCTGGGGGTGGGGGGTTAGTTTAATTTTTCATCGTGGGATGGAAGTGGGGAGGGAAGGAGGAAGAGGAAGACGAACTTGGGGGCATCTTTATTCAGGAAGATGTTTGAGGAGACTAATCCCATTAGATTACTGAGCGGTACACCCACACTGCTCATGACCACGCGACGACCTTCGTGCGGGATGTTGTTGTTGTACCACGTGCTGAGTAGCACGCTCGGGGCGGCGGTTCCCCAGCACATCATGAAGGTAGCGAAATAGGCGACGTGGAGTTGGGAGGTGACGTCGATGGAAACGTAGATGAGGAAGCCGATGAAGGTGAAGAGGAAACCGAGCGCGATGAAGGGACCACGTCTGCGGGTGTAATCTGAAGAGAAGGCGAGGATGAGGAGCATGACTGCGCCGGAGACGTTGGGAGCGACGGTGTAGAGGTTGGTTTTGATGGTGGAGTAGCCGAGACGGGCGACGATTTGGGGGAGGAAGAGGTTGACGGATTGGAGGGGGACGCCGAGACAGATTTCGATGGCGAGGAAGGCGTAGGTGGAGGGTTGTTTGAAGATGGCAAGGGAGTCGTGGAGGTGGAATTCTTCGTTGACGATGGAGGAGGAGTCGACTTGGATGCGGTGGTAGGCGAGACTGCGTTCGGATTCGGTGAGGAATTTGGCGGTGGAGGCAGAGGCGGGGAGGTAGAAGAAGGCGAAGAAGGCAAAGAGAAGGGTGGCGCTGCCTTCGATGAGGAAGAGGTATCGCCAGGGGTAGAGAGGGGTGTTGGTTATTTGGAAACATCCGACGGCGAGGAGACCGGAGAATGCAGAGGCAATGTTACTAGCTGCGTAGAAGATGGCAAGGCGACGAGCGAGTTCTCCACGACGGTAGAAGGTGGTGAGGTAGTAGATGACGAGGGGAAAGAAGGCGGATTCGGACATGCCGAGGAACCATCTGAGAGTCATCATACCGCCGAAGTTTTGGGCTGCGACTGTGGAAAGAAATTAGTTTGGTGTTGTTGAAATGCTGAAGAATATAATTTACCTCCGAGAATAGTGAATGATCCAAAGAACATCATGAGGATGGGTAGGACTGTTGCCGGTCCATACTTCTTTCCAAGCATAGCCTATAGGATGTTAGAATTTTGTCGATGAATAGAAGACGATAGAGCTTCTTTGAAGCGTGTTTAGCTCTCCATAGACTGCTCAGATCCCACTTTCGGAAGCATTGAATCAAGTCAGATATTGACACTAGGCCAACAGCCGAAGCCCCCCGAAGTAGTTTTATGACCGAAAGGAAAACCTTGAAATACTCACAATAGGAAGTGCGCATAACACATAAGGTATATAAAACACACTCAAGATGATATTGTACTGGTTATTCTTGAAGCCCAAATCCTTTTCCATGCCATCCGTTTTTGCATTTCCCAAATTTCCCTTGTCAAGCGAGTTGAACAGGTACATGCAAGCTAGCACGGGCAGCAAACGAAAATCGAACTTTCGACACAGAGCTCTCTCTGCTTGATGATCGAACACATATGCGGATTCGGAAGCGAGACCGAGTTTGGATTCGGGGTCGTCGATCTTTTGCGTGGTGCCGGGGGTTACTTTCACGTCGCCGTTTTCGGATAGTGAACTCCGGGAGCGGGATTTGTGGAGGGACATTTTGAATTTTGAGATGGGATGGGTTGAGAGTAGGTGGTCGGAGGGGAGTGAGAAGAAAGAATGGATTGGATATCTCGTGCCAATGGTATATAGACAGTATGTATTGGTGATGACCACTACTTGGAGATAGAAATATAAGAAGAGCTACTCCGTGCCAGGGATCTGTAGAGATAGAGAGACTTGATGATGGCAAGCACAAGAAAACGGAGAGATATAAATGAAGAAACAGAACACACTTGTACAGAAGAACTCGACACCTTACCTACCTACCTACATATTATATATACATAGCCATCTCATACGATAATAGCAAAGGCAAACGTCTAATTCCTTATCCCTTATCAAGAAAACTATTTCCGACAATATTACTGTTCGCCATCTCAGCAACACCAACACCAGAAACACCTCTCCCGTCTGTCTCCATAAAGTTTTTTCGAACGATTCTTATCGCAAGGCAAATGGCCCCATGTCTTCCGAACGTTCATCCCAATCCCCTTGAAAAGCATGACAATAACCAATCAGATAGCTCCCACCATAAGGAAGATTGCGGAGGCATGGACGGAGATATTGTTTATCTAAGATTTAGCGTGTCTGAGATGCATTTTCGCGAAGTCACCCCGCGTATTTTGATATGAGGGTGGGAGATAAGGGGATGAAGAAATGAAGCTATCAAGTGAAAAATTGTGTAAGTGATTATCTCTTGATAAGGTTGGTAAGGTTATCTGATGGATGGTCATGTGATCAATGTAGTTACATTAAAGAATCATGAAATGTGTACTACGATAGGTCTCTTTAGATAGATATTATCTAATCTTTTTATACTCAAGCACTAACTTGAAAGCAAATTCAATATTTGCAGTATTGTAGTAATCCAATAGAAAACTCGATACGAAATCCTACATCACCTAAGTAAGGTTATGAAGTCTTGGAGAAGATACTCGGTCCTCTTCTTCAAGGGGGCAAGCCCCCAAACCCCCATAGCTCGCTGCGCTCGAACTCATTTCTTGTAACTACCCTACCTAGTACACCATATCCCACACAGTGCACGCAGCGCACACCAATTCTGAGAAAGTCACGTTTTGCCCATCATATGCAATGCAATACCTACGATACATGATAGGTAAAAGCAAAGCGACACCCCATATTCTTTCCATATTCGATCGGAGAAAGAAAGAAAAAGTCCGATAGGCGGGATGTGAGACATTCTCGAGAGTCGAGACATGCTGGTGGGACACGTGATGGGATTGTGCTGGGTAGACAAGGTGGGTGTGTGCGAATGACGTCAGTAGATTTGATCTGGTATGCGGTTGACCGTCACTTCGCCGTTGAGAGCTAGGGCTGAGAGATTGCATTGTGGAGAGAGCAGAGAGCAGAGAGCAGAGAGCAGAGAGGAGAGAGGAGAGAGGAGAGAGGAGGAGAAGAGACGAGAAGAGGAGAGAAAATTCGATGTTGATTTAGTAAGCAATACCATGTAACTACCTACCTAGGTATACATACCTGCCGTACTGGATATTACCTAGATACCGACTATACAGTCTGTACATTACTGCCTGTATTGTATTGTATTGTATTAATCAAATCCAGAGCGAAGCGAAGAAGCCTCCACGGCAGTGGCCCAGCGGAGCGTCACTCAATTTACAGACTGGACATTTCACGGAAAATCATTAATGATTTTGTCTATTTTCATTTTTGTTTGTCGTAATAAAATAAAATGAAATATAGAAAAAATAGAAAGGTAATAAGTGAAGGCTAATCTCCAATACAGTTATTTACGTTACCTACCTAGTTAGATACGTTGTGTTACACCGAATAGATGATGTTACAAGACATTGGTATGCTGTACTCGAGTATTTCTTCATTGTTGACGTTCTAGACTTTTGGATCATCGGTTTCTCGTGAGATTGTGAGATTGTGAGATTGTATCTATTGGAATGGGAATGATTATTGAACCGGTGATGGATGGATCTGATGATTGCGGAATTCTCGATGAGGATTTTCTTGGTAGATGGAATGAGAAACTGCTGATCAGTATTTACTACAAGTGAGTACGAGTGAGTACATGGCGGTAATACGATGAGATGAATAAGCTGGCTATGGAGATCATATGATTGAGGGAAGGGGGAGACGGAGAGAAAGAGAAAGGAGGCGAGGGGGCGTAAGAGGGAAATCGGAGTTAAGAGTTGTTTTCTGTCTTGTTAGTTGAATGCTTGGATGCTTGGATACTTGGATACTTGGATAGTTATTGATTAATGGACTTTTGCCTCCATATCAAGCAACTCCTTTGATCTGATATTCTGTGATCTGTGATCTGTGACCTGTCTGTGACCTGTACGATATTCTGGATTGAAAAGGGATTCACTATTCGGTCTCCTGTTCGGTCCGCTGTTCGGTCGATAAAGGGGGTTTATTAAGAAGTGATGATGACCAAGTAAAGTCAAACAAATGACGTATTGGAAGACAACAAAGAAAAGAAAGCTTTGGTCATCAGCAGGATGTTGGGTACGCAGACTGTAATCGAGAGGGTTGTCTATACAGAATATAGACGTGGTGAGGATTGGATTTACTGATGTGCAATGTAGGTCCCTAGGAGTGATGTACAGCCGATAAGCCTGGACGGGTTGAATGGCCACATCTAGATGTCATCATAGTGCCTGCTTTGGACCTACATTGTACAGAGAGAGTATCTATAAACAATCTACATACCGTGGTAAGAGGGGAAGAAGGGAAAAGGGAAAAGTCAAAGATTAGAAATCCGAAACCATAAACCATAAACCATAAACCATAAACCCTTTCTGAGCCTTTCTGAGCCTTCCTGAGCCTTCTAGAACAATGTTGATTTATTTAACTTTGGGACCAATGTCTAGCTCGCAGGTCGGTACTAGGTAGGCGGGTTGGGTTGTCTTTACTCCATCGTCATCTTTCCTCAATCAAGTACTAGGTAGGTCGTAGTCTATCGCCCCCCTTTTTTCACATTCTTCATTCTCATCTCTTTTCCATTCAGTGATAACACGAAGATATAATGCAGGTATGTACGTGGGGATGTAGATATATATATATGTGTGTGTATTTATGTATTTATATATATTAAATAACAAAATAACAAAATAACAAAATAACAAAATAACAAAATAACAAAACAATGGTTCATAATTCAGTCTCTTCCCTCGTGTTTCTTGTTCCCAGTAACTACCATTGAGCCATTCAACGGAATCGAAGCCGTCCGACCCTTCATTTTCCCTGAATGATCGACACGCAATAACATCATCATCATCACATCAACACTTTCCGTCACCATGGTCCATGAGAAATGTCGAGACTCGAAAAGCATAAAAAATTCATATTAGCCGGAACGAAACTAATCCCACGAGCCAACCACTTGATATTATCGTTCTGACCCATGCAGGTCCAATATCTGACCCTCCTCTATTCCGAATCGGTAGCATAAACTTGCTGATCTCCCTCACGCAACCCTTCTCATGCTTCCCTTTCCTCAAATAAATGAACAATTCACGCCAAATTCTAATCTTCCAAGCACTTCAAAGCATTCAACGAAAGCACTTGCGCAGTCACATACCAGGTAGATCTCGAAACACAACTACACCACCTCCCTACGTATCGACGACCAACGACCAACGAGAATCCATCCATCATCCACCTCATCCACCATCCACCGGTCCACTCGCTCACTCGCTCACGGCCACTCACCACGACTACTACAACTACATCGTACATATTACCTACATACACACATACATACACACATACATACACACATACATACACACATACATACACACATACATACACACATACATACACACATACATACACAACATACACACATACATACACACATACATACATACTACATCTAACTTAAAACTCAACTTGCAAACCCACCCACCACTCATTCAAGTGACAGCACCCCTCTAGTCAGAAAAAAGAAAAAAAAGAAAAACCCTGAATTGGATACCATCAGCCTTCTTTCTTTCTTGCTTGCTTGCCTGCTTGCTTGCTTGCTTGCTTGCTTACTTACTTTCTTTCTCTCCTTCCCTCTATTTGCCTTTGCCTTACGATAATTCTTTACCTATTACGGATTATTCCCCAAAAAAACTCAATCATCCCCGTCTCAAGTCCGTCATCGAATCCTAGAGCCCTATCTCTCCCACTTCTTTCGCCCATTTCGAAATCTTAACTTACACACGTCCCAAAGGAGAAGGATATTGTTTCAGGAAAGGATATACGAACAAACAAGCAACCAAGCATTGAGAGAGTAATCAAGAAACCTTCTCTCGACTTTATTATTAGATTTGCTGTCATCCGTTGTCATCTGCGCAAACTCAACCACGATCCACCTTCAATTCATCGCTCAATTTACGAGTACCACGATTACCCTGCCGTACCAAATTCGATAATTACAGCCTCATTTCAAGAACCGCATTTCCACTCTACGTCGCAGTAAATAGGAACGATGGCAATTACGTCTGTATAATATACATTTGGTTATTTGGTAAACAGAGTCAGTCGCCCACGGAAGGAAGGAATAATATTGTCACCAAAAGGATAAAGCTTTTGCGCATCAAATTCAAATGGTTGTCAAAGCAGCAACGAGACCTTCGCCCAGGTCTTCTCAGTCACATCCACACCCACATTCACATTCACATTCGCATTCGCAATCACATAGAGCCGCTACAAATCCATCGACCACGAGCCCAACAATGAGTCCAGCAACAGGGAGAATACCTGCATCCGTAGGGCAGACTCTGCCGCCTACTTCCGCCTTACGATCTCCAGGTATTCAAGGCGAACAAGTGCGGAGTGCCAGCCCAAATTACTTCGGTCTCATTGTTGAGCCGTCAAGTAATCCTAGAGAAACCACCGCCCTACCCAAAGCAAATTGGAGTCCTACCACGTCTTCCATAGTGAGTCCAATATCCGACTGCTACCCATGATGAAGCCATTTCTAATTTTGGATCTCTTTAGTTTTCATTTGGTGGTGCCACACCAGAACACATTCCTATAAACTCAAATCCTGAGTTTGAGGCTTTCAAAAAGCAATCTGAATCTAATAACAGATTCAATCTAAGTCATGGGGGCCTGGCAAACTTCTCAATGTCTCCAGGTCCTTCCTTACTACGTCCCAAGAACGACAAAAAACCCTCCAAAGTCGATGCACACGATGGCCCTCCGTCACCGAGATCCATTCCAAGAAATAGGGATGCACCATCACGGGATGGTGATGGTGACAGTGGAGCGGATTCAGCATATGTATCTTCGTCCGAACGAGTGGCTACTTCCTCCACAAACCCTCCTTCATTCTTCGAATTCCCACGCCAAATGTCACCTGCCAGTTTTTCAACCTCAATGTCACCCGTGCAAAGAAACAACCTCTCACATCTAGACGAAAGACACCCTAGACTTTCTTTACCTCAAAATAAAGCAGATCCTCCATCGCCACGAGTACCACAACCGCGTCAACACCAGCGAGCGGACACACTCCCGTCGACGCTAGAGGATGGACCAGCCATGATTACGCCAGCACAGCTGAAGGAAATGATGGATCGTTGTCCCTCGATAGAATTATTACTACTCGACTGCCGAACTTTCAGCATCTTCTCGCAATCAAGAATTGGAAATGCCCTCAATCTATGCATACCGACAACCTTGTTAAAACGGCCCTCGTTCAATCTTCAGAAGCTTCAAGATACGTTTACAAACGAGGAAGACAAAACCAGATTTTCAAAATGGAGGCAAGCTAAATTTATCGTTGCTTATGACAATAGATCTTCAGATAAAAAAGATGCAGCACTAGCTATTAATACCCTGAAAAAGTTCACCAATGAAGGCTGGAATGGAGCAAGATATATATTGAAAGGTGGATTTGATACCTTTGCTCAAAATTTTCCAAGGTCAATTGACCGGGGTTCAACACAATCCTCGCAGCCATCCCGAATCAATCTTACGCTTGGAACGACATTGCCTGGGGTTGCACCAGTAGCTGGTGGATGTGCCATGCCAGCAACAAAGAATGCAGCAAACCCATTTTTTGGCAACATTCGACAAAATCAGGATCTAATGGATGGTGTTGGTCAGAGAGATATTGCAGTCCCGGAGGATCTGACGAGAGACCCATCCGCTATGAGTGTGGTTCCTAGGTGGCTATCAAAGGCTGCAAAGAAAGAAGATCACGGAAAGATCGTTTCAGACAGATTTCTTCATATTGAGCAAGCAGAGCTGGCAAGGATGACAAAAGCATTAACACAGGGAGTTCGATACGGAAACGGGCCAGAAGCCTCTAATAATTCTAATGATGTTCAGATAGCTGGTGTTGAGAAGGGCAGCAAAAACAGATACAACAATATTTGGCCATTCGAGCATGCCAGAGTGAAACTACAAGGTCGTACGGAAGGCACGTGTGATTATGTTAACGCAAGTCATATCAAAGCATCAAGGAGCAATAAACGGTATATCGCTTCTCAAGGGCCCTTGCCTGCAACCTTTGAAGTCAGTACTTTCGCTACTCTTATTCCCCTTTTTTTGGTACTAACACCTTGTAGGATTTCTGGAGTGTTATTTGGGACCAAGATGTACGAGTCATTGTCATGTTGACTGCGGAAGCAGAAGGAGGACAACTGAAATGCCACTCATATTGGTCTAGTAATGACTATGGTCACCTCAAGCTTAAATTGGTATCCGAAAAGAAAGTTCACCTTGATGCCACTAAGCATCGAAATTCTGCAGACAGACGAGATTCTGGACGCAAGCGCGCAAGTACTACTCAAGTTACGCCCCCATCTCCTACAACAGAAGATGCTCATGCCATCGTCCGTAAATTTACACTTTCTCATGCCGCCCATCCTTTTACGCCAATGCGAGAAATTACTCAAGTACATTATTCTTCCTGGCCAGATTTCGCTTCTCCGGCAAAACCCAGTCACTTACTCGCTCTTATTCACCTCGCCAATTCTATGCAACGCGCCTCCGCTTCCGTAACCGAAACCCCCCGGTCGGGTGAACCAGAAGGAGAAAATACAAGACCAATGCTTGTACATTGTAGTGCGGGCTGTGGTCGCACGGGTACCTTTTGTACAATTGATTCTGTGATTGATATGTTGAAACGTCAACGCAAAGAACAAAAGCATGGTACTACACCTATGGAATTCGATGATTCTAGTGCTGGTGATTATATGGGGCGGGGAAGACTAGGAAAGAGAGCGGATATGGATTGGGTTTTTGATCAAGATACCGATTTGGTGGAGAAAACGGTTGAGGATTTTAGAGGACAGAGATTAAGCATGGTGCAGAATCTACTGCAGTATGTACTTTGTTACGAAACGGTTTTGGAATGGGTAGCGCAGCAGGTGGTGGGGAATGGGAATGGAAATGGAAAGGGAGGTGAGGGTTCAAGGGGTATTAGAGATAGAAGTGGTAGTTTGAGTGAGTATCAATATTAAGTAATAAGAAAGTTATGAGAGACTTGATTAATAGAAAGTCGAATAGTGTAGAAACATTATTCTTTTCATGCTTCCTTTTGGACTAAGTTTTTCCTTTTTATTTCTTCATTTTCATTCGAGAGTCTGGATTGGGATTGGAGATTGGGGATTTGGGATTTGGCATTTCGCATTTCGCATTTCGCATTGTGGATTGGGGATTTGGGACGCATCGATGATTATTTGAGCAATATAGTGTATTTATATGTATACCTATATGCATATACCTACCTTCCTACCTACCTACATACATACATACTACCTAGGTAGGTAGGTAGGTAGGTATCACTCACGGATATGATATGATATGATATGATATGATATGATATGATATGATGGACGGCAACAACGAACAAACAAACAAACAAGCAGACGAACGAGCGAACTTGATGATTTATGTGAGCATGGTATGGAATGGAATGGTATGGTATGGTATGGTATGGTATGGAATGGTATGGAACGGAATGGCATAGTATCTGAGGGTTTGTGCATTGGTTGGTTTTGTGTATGTGTATAGGTTATGTATATATTCGTTTTTGGGTTTGTTTTTGTTTTTTGTTCTTTTGTATGGGATGGGGATGACTGGTTAGATGGAGGGAGGGATTGATGATACTCGTACCGTTGAGGAATTTGGGAGTTCGTGCATGTACATAATAGGAGAGGGACTTGAGATACATACATACATACATGCATGCATGCACGCGTATACGCATACATACGTCAATTTCCTATACCTTTTTCCTGTTCCGGTATCACATTTCGGTACCGGCGTTAATATCGATTTCGATTTACACATCTTTATCTCATCATATATTCACTATCCCATACCTCTCTCATTCCCGTCCTTGTCGTTCTTCTTCGTATTTTTCTCTCTCCCTCCATAATTGTACATCATCATCCGTCCATCCAAGTGTTCATTCTCCCCTACCCTCCCCCCCAAATATCGCTGAAACCACCCACCAACCCACCTACTTAACCCCAATAAACCCGACTCCATTCCTCGCTCTATCCGCCGCCTTACTCATAGCCTGTTCCTCAACATCCGTCCACTTAACGCTCAACTGATCCCACTTTACCGTCTTGTACTCGTGTTGAAATTGCTGTTTCATTTTTTGATATCGAACCATTTCCTTGGGGTCGCCGGAACCGCTGTAGATAATAAAGGCTGTGCATGGAGGGAGGGCTTGGTAGATTTTATGAATACGTTGGGTTAGGGTGAGAGTTGCGGGTGCGAAAGGATCGGTGGTGGTATCTTCCGAGGAAGTCTCTGTAGGGGTTTTAGATTCGGTAGTGGTGGATTCGGTGGCAGTTACTGGGTTAATAGGAGTTGACTCTTCCATGGTAGTATCTTTATCGTTGGCCTCGGTGGTTACAGCACCGTTACCACCTACCGCTGAGCTTTTGGATTCTGGTGCATGAGGAAGTCGTTGGTTGTTCCATTCCTTCAAATCCTCCAGCTCTCTGAATCTTCCCCATACAAAATCTACTCCACCACCTGGAATCGTCTTTCCGTCAGGATCCCCATTTACAGCTCGAATGACACCTTCCATGATTTGTTCATCACTCGAACACCCAATCGAGAAAGTTGCAGCACTACCGGGTCCTCTTTTTGGATCACCCCAATCAACAGCTGCCGACGTTTTTCCATCTACAGAAGCCGGTATAGCTGTTCCTCCTTGGCTTTTATATTTTACCCCAGTTCGAGCTAATCGCTTGAAGATATTCTCACCTTGTGAATCATTTGCTCCCCAATCAGATCCCTTTTCACACTTAAGCTTTACGAGATCAAGACACGTTCTCGCATCCTCAGTTGAATCATGACCAGTTGCTCCATGTCCCTTTTGTATCTCTTTACCAAGGTATTTCTGGGCAAGCCATTTAAGGGAGGATTTGAGTGGTCGACCACGAGGATGAGGATATATGACTGCGGTATCGATGATATATGGATGTGTAAGTTTGAGAGCTTTAAGATCAGAATCGAGAGAATGCCCGATCAAAATTGTTCGTGGATGAAATAGTTCGACTAATCTCTTTTGTATGTCTTGTAACGTTGTTGTAACTGGAGCAAGCAGTTCTTCGGTGATACCAGAGTATCTACATGTTGTTAGTAATATGATCATACATCGGAACGAAGACTTACTGGGTGAGATAATCGATGATTGGCTTCTCAGGTTTTACAAGCTCATCAAGAACAACTGACCCATCCCAACCAACAATACTTATGCGCGTCAGTGAGAACTCATTCTTGCCAGTCATACACATTTCACAATCCATAGCAAAGATCTCCCTGCCGACTGTCAGACTTCCTTGCTCAAACTCATCATCTGGAACTGATCCTTCATCAAATTTATTCACTTTTGTGTCTACCCATCCATGAGCATCATCAACCTCCCAAGTCTTCCGCTGTTCTGCCAAGTTGTTTCTATCGACTAAATCGTCATAGGTTGCAGGGTGAAGGGTATAACCATTTTCTTGGAGATCTTCGGGCGATGTAAGGAATTGTGTAATTGGTGTGCGAGTATTTTGCCAACCATTAGGCTCTCTAGCTTTCTTTGGACCTTTTCCTTGATTATTTTTATTTTCTTGGCTTTTAGTTACAGGTGCTGTTAGCATAGCATGTAAAGGAGAATGCATCTTTGCATATTTCTTATCTCCCGGTGTTTTGACTGGCCATATGTATTCAAACATATCCGCAAATAGCTTCAAATTTGCAGGCAAAGTTTCAGACTTTAGCTTGCGCGGGAGGTATTCATCTGGAGAATGTCGATGTGAATCAGATACAGGCTTGGTACCAAACATAGATTCTTCAAGTCCAGGGACCATAAGTACGACAACTTTTCGGAATTGTGGTCGATGACGGATAGAAACAAATTGAGGGGCCATCCCATCTGCAAGAAGGTAAAGAACGAGGCTTTGTAAATCTCCAATCTTAATTGGGCCTGAAAGCCTAGACTCCTTTGCTGCGAAAGTGATAGCAGGATAATTTCCATTTCCAGCCTTGGGTATTTTCTTGGCTTTCTTTTTTGGATGTCTTTCTACCGTTTGCCATTCTTCAGATGAAGGTTTCTCACCAAGCTCTTCTTTAGCTGGATTCTTTGCAGGTATCAAATTGAATTCTGGTAAAGCTGGTTGACGAAGTTCTGATGATACTGTTTCCATACCAATTGAATTGGATTCTGCTTCTTTCTCATCATCATCTTCTTCATGCTTGCGCTTTCTAGGGTTAATATCACCAGCGGATTGCTGCGATACCAAAGGAATATCTGCGACAGTCATTTTCGAGGATTGTCGTAGTTAAATAAATCGTGCATCGCAATCGCAAGATTTTAATAAATGTCAATGATAACTTTATATATTCTAATTAGGCGGTGAATGGCAGAAAGTGAGCATTTACCTAATCTGGTCTAGTGAGACCGATTAATCAGCACGTGCACCTGTTCCAAAAGATCTACTCTGATTACCTACACACACATACGTACATACACTTGGGGAGAGGCAGATATTCAGAGATTCCTACTATGTAGGTAAAGAGATCATCGAATATATCTCTTTATTACACGGATCATCATCATTATTGTTCGCTCTCTTCAATATGATTGTGTGACAAGAATCAATCGAACAGTACAAGTACAATTACTTTTTAATAACCTTACAGCAAAACACGAAAATTCGCGATCTCACGCGTTTTAACACTAACCAGTACGGTTGATTGATATCAAATTTCTATTTTATGTTCAATCATTCAACGACTGTAAACTCCAAATTTATTTCAACTCTAGCTTCTTGCAAGTGCAGTTTCTGGTATGAAAAGATCAATAATATCTCTCAATTTTCAAACCTCGAGCCTTCTATTCTATTCTTGCATCAAATCTGGGCTCGGATCAGTACACTGCGCCCAATATGTCATCAGACGCAGAAGTCATTATATGCTATTGTCTTAAGTGTGGACTTGAGGTCGGCAGCTTTAATAATTCATGGGAAGGTCTCGGGAAGACTTACTACATACCCAAAGTCATAAGAGATGCCACAGGATTAAAGGGAATTGGTTCTATCAAGCTAGCAACTGGTCCAGCACAGGTAGGAACAATCATAGAAAATAGGTATGCGATCTAAAACTCTCAAGTTCAATACAACCATACTCATTTGTCTTAGTTCTCTCCAAGATTTGGCCTGCGCAAATTGCCGTGAAGTATTTGGCCTGCTATGCGATAATGCACCGGAAGGTCATCTGTTAAAAAAGTATGAGAGGTTCACCCTTATAGGATAATGCCCATACTAATAGCAAATAGAGATCAGTTACTCATATGTGCCAAGAAAATATTAATGAAATTGCAACAAACAGGGGAAAAAGCAATTCTATCTGTCACAAAAACACATGACTTGAAGAAATCCTCAAATAAGTCAAGCTCACTGTCCAGGCGACCATCGTCAATCCTGCCCGGGGCCCCGGGCCCCAGCGAAATACCCCGCCAGAGTGTAGAAAAGCCTTTCACTCCGGCAGCATCTTCACCGTCGATACTGGGCGATGCAAAAATCATGTCAGCGATTTGTGAGCAACGAAAAGATATTGATCGAATTGATGCTGCTGTGGGTCGCCTTGAGAATGACATGCAGGGCGTTAAGATATTCATGGAAAATATGCGCCGTGAAATGACCACGATTCAAGACGCTCGTCTTGTAGCTACAAGTGTTGCTGAAACTCTTCAGCATGATCTCATCCGCGTGACCGAGAAAGCTGATGGAGTGAATGACCTTCGTGCAGAGCTTGGTTCTCTGAACACTTCGGTCGAGCAGATGAAGAAACCCAACAGAAGGAATAATCTTCGTCCGGAGTTTGATTCTCTGCGCACTCGAGTTGAGGGAATTGAGAAAGCTAGCAGAGGGAATGATTTTCGTTCAGACATTGATTCTTTACACACCCGAGTCGAAGAGATGAAGGGAGCTAGTGTGGTGAACGATCTTCGTACAGAACTTGATTCTCTGCGCACTCGGGTCAAGGACATGGAGAGAGCCTCTCGCAAGGCTTTAACCTCAGATGCACGAGTAATAACCACTCCTGCACCATCTGACGAATTACAAGAAGGACAAGTTCTGCCCAAATTGATATCCAATGAAAGATGCAGCCCACTTAATAATGCAAGAGATTTTTCAATGCTTGAAGGTAGCAGGTCCTTGCACCGGAAGCGCTGGTACAGTGAAGCCGAAGATGATCAAATGGAGATCCAGACTTCGAAGCTTGCAGAACTTGGAAAACACAAGCGTAGAAAAGAAACCGAAGTTCAACAAGATGAAGACACAAGATCTCTCTCAATACCCCCCACTCGTTCACCAAGTAGAGAGCGCGCCACTCCTTCCAAATCTCGTATCGAATCTCCTATTCTTGGCCGTTACGATACGAATGGTGACGTTGACCATACTAATCAAGACGATAACATTCAGCACATCGAGCACGATACCGAAAGACAAATATCGGAGTCACCATCTCAACAAATCGAAACTGAAATGAACACTCCCATTGGACACAACAATTATGACGTGCACCAACAAGTGCTATACATCGCAAAAGCTAATGCAATCAACACTCCCAACGAAATTGGTAATATTGACGAACATCAAAATTTGCAGATTATGTCAAAAGCCTCTGAAAAGAGTGGTTCCAATGAACCTAAAAATGATGAAAGGCGTCAACATCTACGGAACAACTCAAAGGCTACTCAAACAAATCATCCTGATGAAAACAACAACGATGAAGAACATCAAAATCTGCAGCACGTCTCACAAGCTACCTCAAATACACTCCTGGATTCATCTCAAGCGATTTCTCCAGCTCAACCACTCAATATTTCTCCAACAAACTCAAATGAGAATCCGTTTACGTCTCACCTAGACCAACCCCAACACCATCACCGAAGGCGAAAACAATTGGAGATTCCCAACTCCTCTCAATCAGAATCCTCACAAAACATCCAAGAACAACAGCTTCCATCTAATTCCCGTCGAGGTCCTGGCCGTCCTAAAGCCGCTCCGAAAAGACACAATCGTTTCACTCCACATAAACAAGATCGTTCCGCTGCTAATACACCTCACTCTACCCGAGGCCTTGATCATCCCGAGGACGCTTCAGATAGAGGAATGCAAAGTACGCCTCAATCCCACCCACGTCGTGGCCGTCCTAAGGGAGCTTCAAATAAGCCTTTCATTACTTCCGGAACTCTCTCAAATGGGCCCGATAGCGAAGAACTATCTACATCAGGGAGAGCATTGCGGGGCCGCATACTTCCCATTCCAAATTCGAGTCCTTTGGTCAGGGAATTTGCAAATAAACAAAGCAATCTTGTGATTGATTTGACCTCTGGCAACGAACGTGAGGGTTCTGAGGCTCCTGGAGACATTAATGAGAGCCTGATGCAAACTACTCGGCCGCAAAAGACTCACGTCTCGGTGCCCCTAAAGAGTGAAAAGGAGAATCCATCTCACCCTGCCAAAAGACAACGAAGAAATACCCGCAGTTCTCGTCAAAGACCTTCCGTTGATTTGGACAAAGCTCTCGCTTCCAGACCCGAATCTGGGAATACTACAAGCGATGAGGCGGTAGAAAGTGATTCTATGGATACCGGGAACGAGAGACAGATGAGATCGATTTCGAAACGTTCAAGGGAATTTAAGGGGTCTCCGGTGGGTGATGATGGCAACTATGTGCCGCCTCGTTCAGTGAAGTATTATGATAATGTTAAGAGGAAGAGAGCACAAAGTGAGCAGAGTAAAGAAGATCGAGAAGGAGGAAAGGGAAATGAGAACGCAGATACACAGGATAACGAACAGGAGAGGCAGGGAGAAAGAGGAAGAGGAAGGGAACGTCCACAAGAACAAGAAAGACGAGAACGAAGGAAAAGTACACGAAGGAGAGAAGTAGAGGGCAGAGAGGAATTGGTCCAGGAAGCTTTGGAGAGAGAAGGGGAAGGACAAGGAGAAAGAGGAAGGGGAAGGGAACGTCCAAGAGATGAAGAAGGAAGAGAGAGAGGGAAAAGTACACGAAGGAGAGAAATAGAACGGAGAGAGGAATTGGTCAAGCAAGCATTGGAGAGGGAATGATTGATGATGAGATTATCAAGGTTTCGGAAAACACAGGACATCGGGGGTGTACAATAATACCTATTGGCAGAATAAACATCATCTCCCCCCTATTCGATTTCGAAATCAATGAAATTTTGTAATATCACCTATTAATCCGCATCTATCCTTGTCTCCCTCTACCTCTATAAACTTTCATGTCATAAGATATTCTCTCCTCGTCCTTTTCTTTTAACATCAAGCTGCGTTCTTACTACATTCTGAATATCTCATCACATCTCTAATATGAATACCTTTAAAATTTGACTCCCTTCAAATATCATCCATTCATTCATTCGCTACTAGATACCCGTTTCCGATCCCAAAATTGAACGACACGGTTCGATTCAATGTTATTCGAATGGGCCTTCCACCCCAAAAAATTATCTTGCTATTTTGTTCTGACAACCACAATTATGTATCCAATCATATCATCAGTTTCATTTTCAATTCCAATCAACTACATCCCATGTATTTACTCAACGAGAATCGACTTCTGCTAATTCATCCATCATGTACATCTGACCACTCATACTCATCCCAAGTATCACTCCTCTACAAACATCACAATTAAAAATCAAACTCTCCTCTAAAACTCTCCACATCCATCCCTGCCACAACACGTTCCGATAAATCTCTTCTCCCCATCTGACTGAAAACTCTTCGCAACGTATCATACAAATTAGTGCTTTGATTTTGCGAGATCATCCTCTCAAGATCCGCTTCACTAACACTTCCACCACCCAGTACATCTCTTGCCTTTTCTCTACCTTCATTCTCTACAATTTTATGCATAGCTAATGCACCTAGAAGATGAGAAGCAGCTTCGTCAAAACATCCGATATTGATGCAAGAAACACCAAGGTTGTAGCGGGCTCGCACGAAATTGATACGAAGCGTGAGTGCTTTTTCGTAGGCGGCGATAGCTTCTTCGCTGCGGCCTGAATTCGCGAGGGTGGCACCGAGACGATTCCATAAGAGATGAACTTGATCTCTTTGATTTGAGGTTCCAGATTCGGTGGAGGCTAGAGCAGCGGTGAAACAATCGACTGCTTTATCGTACTCTTCAGCACCGTAGAAAAGAACTCCGAGACCTACTTGCACATCTGGATCCATGTGTTCGCCATCTGGTGAAAGTTGAGCGGCACGAATGAATAAATCAGTAACCTTTTCATGAAGTTGATGCCGATCAGTGAAGCCGATGTCATTCTCAGAAGACAGGGAACCTGGTTCAATGATAGAAGGATATTTGATGGAGAGCCAACGCTCAAGTGTACGATAAGCGGTACTATCGTAACCTTCGTTTGTGTAGGAAACTGCTAGGCCCATAAGGGCTGTAAGATTCATAGGATCAACTTTCAAAGCCTGTTCTAACGCTCGGATTGCCGGTGTTTCCTTTTCATTTTGGGCTTGTGCTGAACCTAACAATACCCATGCATCGACGTGCTGGGGATCTTTTTGTACGGCGGCCTCAAAAGCTAGTGCGGCGAGAGATAAGTTACCTCCCTCGTGCATTATCCGCACACCCTCATCGAATGGGTTGGAGATATCTTTAAACAGGTTCTCGTTTTCAAACATATAATCTCCGAGTTGTGGATCGCGGAATGGCGATTGGTGTGTTCCTACAGCATCAAACCCGTCCCATTGATCGAATTCGCTTATGTGCATACCGTTTAGGCTTTGTTCGCCGGCCATTTCCCTAGCAGCAGCATTTTCAGCTTGTATGCCCTTCCAAATAGATTCAAAATCCCCAAATTCATTGGTTTCAGATTCAAGGACTGACCTATCCATTTCATTTAATTCTCCTTCCGCCGCCAAACTCTCTTCGAGCTCCTTTCCTTGCAAATCAATCTGCTTGAATTGCTCTTCCCAATTTTGATCGTCGAGCTCAACCATCTTCCCCTTTCCTTTATCTTGTTGTAAATCCTGCGCAGGTTGTTGATACTGTGGTTGATTCATCATATTCATGCCCATGCCCATTCTGTTCATGCCCATCATTCCCATGCCCATGCCCATACCCATTTGAGGACCTTGATATGAATAACCATTCGACATATTTTGTGCCATAGGACTCGCAGAACGCGCGGAGCTGGATTGGCCCATCTGTTGAAATCTAGCAAAATCCGCAGGACTGAATGCTGTACCTTTGGGAGCTTGGAACGCCGCCTCCATCATTGCCTGCTCTGGCATTCCTGGCATTCCAGGATTGAACTCCTGAGCCCATCCTCCAACAGCTGGAGACTGAGACCCATTTCTCATTTGTGCGTTTTGATGAAGATCATGTTGCATGGCGAAAGCTTCTGGTGGGAGTTGACCATTTTGTTGCATAAAATCGTTCATCATCTGCCAATTTGCGAATCAGTATATAACATCCTCGAGAGATACACTGCGTTGACAAAGGTGTATTATCCTGAATTACCTACATGATCTTGACTTCCGTTCATGTTCATACCGGAGCGCATGCCCTGCATACCGCCTCCAGGCGCTCTACCGACCAATCTATCTCTCTGTAAACTCTTGTCATCCTGAACATGTTTGGTGAATTGACTAAGAGGGTTTCCTGCTGTCGAGCATTCTGCACCGCCCATGAAAGACATGGCTGATTAAAATCGATTTATATCTTTTGTAACTCGTAATGATAAGTTCACCCTTTGCCGTTTGCGTTGTCACTTTATTTAGTGATCGTAATGCTAAAAGTCCGGTCTAATATTCAGAGGATAACTTCTGATGGGAATGTAATTAGACAGGAATGTATTATACAAAAAGGAATTAAGATTCTTTGTAATTATAATAGATCACCAGGTGGATGTTTAACAATTGTTTTCGTGACTGATACGAGTATGTTCGAGTGGATGCAGGAGAATACTTAACATGCATGAGAACGTGGATGAACTGTGGGGTCGCGGTACATTAGAAATTCAGTCGGACCACCTCGGTTGAACAACACAAACACCGATTAGAGTGCAGCTCTGTACCGCTGTAAGGGGTCACATGTTTTGTTTTTTTCAATGGGTTTTCTCGAGATCTTTCTGTATACAAACGAGTTGGGCTGACTGAATAATCGGTATGTATCAGATCAAAAGTAACTTTGGCCTTTGGAGTTGGATCTCAGAACGATTATTAAGTAGACAACATACAGCATTAGCAGATATGACACAATATGTATCATGTACTAAGATATTGTGTGTTGAGGTGTGTAGCAAGTGGCGAGAGGTATAAAATTGTACATTTTGAATAAAATAAGTTACACGCTGTGAGATGCACTGAGTGGAATTTTATATGATTTCTTGCTGTGATTCAAATCTTCAACTCGTCATGCCCGATCAGATCAGAGCCTTTATATTACGACCGAATAAGCTTCTGGGGGTTATAATACAAGGTGGAAAAAGAGGAAGCGTCCATGAAAGTAGAGCTGCATAGAAGATTCAGCAACTTTTGAGACTTCCCATACACCTCTAATAGATGACTAACGCCTACCCAAATTCATCATACAAAGTATTCATTCGATCATTCGTTGATCGATTCGCCCGTTAGTCGACATAACACCCAAATATTCAGCCTTCTCCTTAGAATGATGAGCCTCTTCCACCGCGGTCACCACGGTCACCACGGTCACCACCATATCCTCCTCCACGTCCACCACCGTATGATCCACGTCCACCACGGTCGTTGTTGCCGAATCCACGGTCGTTGCGCTCACGGCCTCCAGCGCTTCTCTCGCCAAGACTGTAGTCAACTCTCAATTTTCGGTTGAAGACCTCCTTTCCTTGTAATTGTTCAAGAGCCTTCATGGCACTATCAACATCAACAAAGTCTGCGTGGGCGAAACCTCTTGGCTGTCCAGTGCGTCTATCAATAGCAACACGAACGTCAATGACATTTCTAACCTCGCGGAACAAGCTGTTCAAATCGGCATCAGACATCTCGAAAGCGAGGTTTCCGATGAAGAGGCACTTGGAAGGTGGGTTTTGATCTCTGATCTTTGGTGTTCTGTTGACGTAGTTGACAACAAGTCTGCGGCCCTCAAAGATGGTTTGGTTCTTGGCTTCAATGGCTGCAGTTGCGGACTGTACATCTGCGAAGTCAACGTAGGCAAATCTGAAGATATTGTCAATTATGGTTTATTGAAAGTAGCAACATATTGAATGCTTACCCCTTGCTCAAACCTCTAGCATCTCTAGTAACTCTAACATCGGTAATGGTTCCGAAGTGCTCGAATTCCTTCTTAAGATCCTCTTCGGTAATATCGAACAACAAGTTACCAATGTAGACACCATTGTTAGGCTCAATGGAAGGACGATCTGCGTTTCTGTCCCTGCTACCAAAGCCAACGTTTCTGGATCCGAATCCAGTTGCTTGAGCAACGGTTTCCTTGGCCTCTGAGGCATACTCTGAGACGGTCTCTGCGGCGGAATTGATAGCTGATCGAACGGCTCCTTCCTCTTGTGCATCTGCGTTCTCATCTCTAGCATGTGCATCATCACTTGCAAATCTTCGGAATACTGCTGTTGATATTCTCTCGTTTGAAGCTCTGACAACGAATGGGGAAGTGGTGTTGATGGTGCGAGGTTTAGAGACGAAAGAGGCGTTGGAAGCAGCTCTGAGAGCGGCACGACGGACGAAATGCCTTCAGCAAACATTAGTTTTGAGTTATCATAATGAGAATTGCTACATGTGAACTTACATATTTGCGGATATGCTAGAAGAAATCGGTTTTATGGGAGATTTCTGTGTGTTGAGGGGCAAAAAATGAAGATTGTTATGATATTGAGGTTGATGGCCAAAAATATTATTTCGATTTTTGTTTCTTCGATAAGCTTGTACAGAATTGGTTTAGCGTTACCCTGCTCTTTTTAGAGCTCAGTCCACCCCCGCATGATTTCAATCAACCTATACGGTTATACCCCATCAATCCATGATACTCGAGTCTTGACAATATAGATATAGACTGACTGTACTTGCCTTATGTATCTTACCTACCTAGTTGGAGATACTTGAAAGGATGAAAACAATCAATTTATCGACAGGATGTAAGTGTTGTCTCTTTTCTTCCATTTTCCATATCTATTTTGTGGTTTTCATCATTATCATCCGCTGTGGCATGTATCTTGAAGTCGAAGATAATACTAGAATGCATATCTCATGTCTGCAACTGCAACTGCAATCTGTTTTGTAATACTTTGATCTTTTGAACAACTCATGAGCCACCATATCTTTCCAGAACTTTACTTCCACAATCGCGAGTTATATGGGCAGCAGCTGAATGTTCCATTTCCAGATCCTGAACTGAGCTGCAAGTATCACTGTAAAGCCAGGCCGTTCTTTCATTGCAGTAAATGCACCTGATTCTGTCTAATACGAAGGGTAGATTGAGTTCTGGGTGATGTCTCCGCAAGGTCATTGCAACTCAAGAAAGACCATGAAGTGCTTGGTTAGATCAGTTCATGTATTGGCTAATGAATTGAATATGGCTTCCTTTATGTATATGTTTTTAACATTTCAATAAGCTCTTGCACTTTCACAACTGCGCCGTGTTAACTTTGATTAGAAGATACCAGCAAGTGTCAGTGTGATGCTAAAGAAGAGATAGTTGCCAAATACTCAGTGGGTACACTTCAAGACTAATAAGACAGGAGCATTGAAGAATACTTTCATAATTCCCAAATGAATGGCAGGGCCTTCCAAACTTCAATTCTGCTTCTACCATTGGCTTCTTGCCGACTTTAAGAGCTCAAAATGCCTGTACAAGAGGTTGAGGTGAGGAATTTACAATGATTTCCAAAGTTGTAGTATTGTATATTGCAGTCAACCAATCATTTGTTTTGTTATCTAAGCGATAAGGTAAATACAATTTATTCAAATCCTAATTCCATTCGAGGGTTTCACTTCTTTAGAACATTGGCCCCTTATAATTGAAGGTCGAGAATTGTGGTCTATTATGGTAAAATGATAAAAGTCGCTCATGGACGGTGAATCTGATGAGGAATTATTAGATCCTTCTCTATGCAGTTGCGGGGCTTAGATCGGAAGCACCAAACCGTATCTAGACTAGATCAAAGGTCAAGTCAAACTGAGTCAGCTAGATTCTACCATCATTCAAAAAGCACATCCAAGTCCATCAAGAACAGTACCCCATAAAACACACAATCCAGTCAAATGGACATAAACTATACAATAATTGGCACGGCAAATGACCTGGGAAATGGCCTCTTTTCAACAGTCGATTTAAATTCTGGAGATTCTATCATTGTCATACAAAACCCCCTTTTGTTGATAGCCGAGAATCAGGCACTGCATCGAGTGTGCGCCAATTGTTTTCTAGAAGCGGGAGAAGGAGTGGAGCTACAGCCCTGCTCGAGTTGTGGTGTTGTCAATTTTTGTTGTGATGATTGCGAAAAGTTGTCACTGAATTCCGAGGGTTCCCACGGAGCAGAATGTGACCTTTTCAAATCAAGAAAGCCATTTGAACATTCTAGATCACAGATCTGCACTCAAGATGTAACAAATACTGCCTGTGCTTATTCAAATTGTCGGTTGAAAAAAGCAACCTTGAACTGTATTGGCTGCAAGGCAGTGAATTATTGCGGTAAAAAATGCGAAGATCTAGACCGCTCACATCATGAGAAACAATGCAAGGCCATCCAATCGCAAAATGTCGGGAACTCTTGGAACAAGATACTTCCTACAGCTGTGCGTGGTACCATCCAATTGGTCCGCAACCCGGCAGCACTGGCAAAAGATTCCCCTTTAATGGACCTTACATCTCACGAGGACGACCTCAGAAGCGTCCAATCAAAATGGGATGATATATCATTACAAGCCCATGCTGCAGTGAATCTTCTTCAACAGAAACCAGAATTTGTCAAATATGCTCTTGAGTCTCTCTGTCGAGTAAGAACAATCCTCTATTTTTGATTTGATCCTTACTAAAACAGACCTGCAGCTCTCTACTAATGGGTTTCGTGTCGAATCTAACATCGGCAATGGCCCAATTGGACTGTGTCTTGATCCCTTGCTGGCACGCGCCAACCATCGCTGTCATCCAAACGCAGCTATAACATTCGATGGAAAGCGTGCTACCCTCCGAGCTCTCTCCCCTATCGCAAGAGGAGAGCAAATATTCATATCCTATATCGACGAAACACAACGACGAGAAGTTCGTCGAGAAGCCTTGGCAAAAACTTGGTTTTTCCAATGCCTTTGTTCTCGCTGCACAGTATTCCAAAGTATATATAGTGATTTCCTAGATCATCCCATGGTTTCAACGCCTGTACTTGATAAGCTCGTCGTTTTCCAAGAAACTTATAAGTTTGCAAAGGCTAGAGTAGCAGACGAAAATCCAGGGACAATCACCAGGCTCTTCTCTTCACTCCATGTATTACGACATATCGAAGTCAGGATCTCAAATGATCACAAAATCTACCAGAATATTGACCAACGTCTCGAGTTTTTCAAAAAAGCTCTAGGGAATTTAAATGATTTTATCCTCTTACAAAGTTACGCGCAACAACCTTTACCAACAGTCCTTAATGAAATCTATCTTATTTACCTAGAAAAAGCGGACTATATCTCTGCGCTTATCTTACTAATTTTCTTGATCATTCATGCAGATCCCATTAATTACCCAAGTCCATATCATCCGCAACGCGTTACTAGAATACTGGCATTACAAAGATTGTGTAAATTTCTTGCAAGCTTGGATCCAGAAGAGTTTGGGAAATGGGAGACGGAGAACCTGAACGAAGGAAGGCAAGGGAGACTAAAGAATATCGACTGGATTAGTACGTGTCAGTTGGTTATGTATGGATTAAGAGAGACAGGAAATAGATGCTGGGGAAAACAAAGCGGAGTTATGAGAGGGGTGGAGGTGGATATCATGGATGTGGAGAGTATTCAGGAAAAGAGGGGAGATGGAGAGGTAGGGAGGACGTTAAAAGCATGGGCTAGGGGAAAGGATGCTAGTGGCTTAGGCGAAGTTTATGCGGAGAGGTTGGGGATGGGGCTGAGGGAACTATCTGGCTTGGTGTGGAATGTTTTGGGGGTTGCGAATGAGGGGATGGAGGCTAACTAAGGTTGTGAATCTATGATAGGCGAAGAGGAGAAAACAACATCTAGAGGGGGTTAGACAGGAACGAAAAAATCGGGCTGGGAGTCAAGACGGAAAAAAAGGGTCACATCACTAGCCGATTTGCAAAATGATCTCCATGTTAAATATTTGTAGCACGGAAACTTCTTTGCAGGTTGAGTTAGATGCATACATATGAGGTTTTGAGATACGTGTTATGGAATATGAAATATGAAGTATGACACATAATGACTGCACCAGAAATCACTGCTATTGACTGCTTCTTTTCAAGACAATTCATGAAGCATTCATGAAATGTGGCTTTGAAGATGATAATCTGAAGTATTTGACACTCCGATAGCATAGGAACTATAACCCTAACCATAATTCCTCCCGATGATTCTCATGCTCATAGTAATGAATACCCTCCAAACCAACCCAAGCGCTCTGAAAACAACGAAGATGATGTGAAGAAATGACTCCCACCTCAAATTCACATACCCACCTATCATACCCACCGAAGAATCTCCTACATATTGCTCACCCCACACAAACGCTCCCCTATCCCAAACCCACCCCCCAAATTCTGCAGGCGTGTGATAATATATGATCTCTGCTTCATTCTAGCGTCGTAGAAACAATATGCCGCATCATTCCCCTGTGATGTTACCCCACAGAATGGTAGCAGAGTGACACAATTTCGGTATCCTATACACTTACGGTTACCGATCGAAGCGAGGCTGTGTTAAAGCCTGTACGTTGATCTAATGCAATCGAGAGCGCCAGGTATGTCTATTTTTTTATTACAAATTAACAGTTGAGATATCGTCACGAACGAAATGCGCCTGGATATTTCAGAGGGGTTTGTGTGGTAACCTAGGGTTATGTTTTGTGGTGAGGGATTCAGGAATTTTCTCTTTAGACTGGGGTGTTTAAATGGTGTGTACACAGATACTTTTGTTGGCTGGTTACATTGAACCTCAGAAATTGGGAGGAATATCATGATTTAGATAGTATTGTACACGAAATTAAGAATTGTGTATTTCGAATCCCTGCTGCAGGAGAAATATGGCATTTCTAAGCTAAACATTTCCACTGCTGTGTTATTTTTCAAATACACAGAAAAGAAGTTACATGCACATCGCTAAATAATGCCAATCACTAATCAAAAACAAGCGAATCATCGATCTTCCTCAGAAATTACTCTAATGCACCATTTTGCAGATGAAAAGAACAAAAGGCATAACTTAGGAGCATGTATCTCGGTCATTACTAGCTCGTACTCATCGATCACCGAGAGTTCTGCTCAGAACTAGTTATACAATAATAACAACTGGTCGGTTGTCTGACATTTCTATGACTGCAGAATCATGGAACTCTCCCAGCCAGTGACTGAGCCTCCCTACAACATAAGTGAGAGGCGAAGCTTTGGATGGTAAATTTGGAGGGTAACTATCTTGTTATCATAGACTTATGAAGGAATTTCAGATGTGTCGAGAGAAAAGTTAGGCAACAGATTTATGATCTCGAAATAAGTGACTTCCGATCGTGTCTTTGTAATGGACTTATTGGAGATGGTAGGTCAGGATTTAGAGTCAGGATTTGATAAGTAGTTGCCTTGGGGCGATTTATTTCTGAACGTACTGCCTCTTAGGTTCCTTAATTTTGCCGAAAAACAAGGTGTATTGGCAAATGAGTTTGCAAATACACATGCTGATGGAGACTTTCCTAATGGTAGCAAGCCAAGCCGCGTGTAATCTTGCTCTATATTATCTGTGGACTCCGATACAAGGCGTTGAAAATATTCAGCTTCGATCCCTTCAAAATGTGATTTTGAAAGATCGTTGTCATCTGGAGAACCAATTTCGTGTGCAGGACAGTGCGTTTCACTTGGGTTAAACTGTGACCAGCAGGGTATCGTAGTTGAGATTCATTGCTGCTTATAATATCCTGACAACCAAATCCGGATTCGTTCGTCGATGAGAATTCTTTGTCAAAGTGCCTCCGTCCTTGGGCTTTATTTCGAAACTGGCGAAACCCCAAGAGTAAACTTTGATTGACTCGATCAAGACTTTGAGGAGCGCTATATTCAAAAAAAGGGGAAAAAAGAGGAAGAAATTAATAGCACTTAAATGCCCCGCCGATTTAAGAAAGGTGAAGGTGATCCAATACGTGCTCGTAAATAACCATTTCCGCTTGGTGATTACAAGAATGTCGAGAATATGAATAAACAGTTGGAAATAATCCTGATGTTTGGAGTACGAATATGGCATGGAGAGACGAAAAGGATAGCTGATCATTGAGATGGGTTGGCATACATGTGTGTATAGGGAAACAAACCTCTATTGCCTATACAAGACAGGAGTCACTTAACTCTTTTTCCCGTAACAATTCAGTGAGGCACTCACCACCTTAAAAGTTGAGATGCAATGTTCTTCCTTGGAATAACTTGGAGTATTGGAAAACTAGAGCTGTGAAAAGAAAATGACTTGGTAAGAGATTTGTATTCCCACTATATAAAGTTTCGAAATTACCCACGTGAAGACTGGGTGAAATCAACACTCGTCAAGAAATTGATGTTCAAGAACTACGAAGGCACCTTTTCAAACATGCATGAGACGGTGTTGTTCATCTATCACGTTGGAATCTTCAGAACACAAAGGATAAGAAAGTAATTTAAATGGATTTGTATTCAGATTGGGTATCGCCTGCTAGCCTGTTTGCATCCAGCAAATTACAGCCGCAGCTGGGTATGAAACTAATATTTATGCAAGTGTATCGTAGCCATTGACAGATCTTGTTACTCAAGAAGCGTGGATATGACATCAAATGTCCCATTAGCAGTTGTCTGATGTATGCAAATCGCTAATACATATCATAACTGAAGCGCGAGGTTTGCAAACTATTTAAGATTGGTATATCTGATTGGATGATACCATATCATGCTTACTCTCTGTCGCTCTTTCCTCTCCATCCTCTGGTTGGGGTCTCTCCTTGTTTGGATTGAGCGTTGGACAAGCTAGGCTTGACTCTGATCTTTCCACCCCATTTCTCAGACCAATCCAAATTGACAATAGCTCCATCAGCTTCTTGACTATCTTGTAATTCGACGAAGCAGAAATGGCTATTGCCCTCTCTTGGCTCTCTTGGAGAGCACAACTTGCTGACCCACTTGACAGTATACTCACTGAAAAGCTCTCTAATCTCTGCCTCGGTTGCTGCCTCATCTCCGAAATCTGGTAAACCACCGACATAGATTCTTTGCTTCTCAACAACTTTTCCTGAGGGTCCTCCGGATGCACGACTGACTTTAAGGCCCCACTCATTGCCATCAAACATCTTGACTGCATCATTGACTTGAGTATTGTTGGCAAGATCAACGAAACAGTAATAGTGGTTGCCACCTTCCTCGACCTTAGAAGGGTGTGGAGAGATCAACTTGCTAACAACTTCAACATCAAAACCTTCAAAGATTTCTCTAATCTTGCGGTTTGCCGTTTCTTGATCATCAATTCTTGGTAGTCCTCCAACGTAAAGTCTTCGACCATCCTGGGAAGAAGAGTCTACTTGACGTTCTGGACGTTGAGAAGTTTCTCTGTCAGAGCTCTTCCAGCGGTCATTTGTGTAGAGAGGAGTCTCTGACGAGGTTCCTTGTGGACGAGTGCTGCCTGTGGTTTGTTAGTGATAGTTTTATGGAGTTGCGATACAAATTTGGTGAAAGGTAAAAATTCAATGCTTGGGGATTCACTCACGGTCTGATCTCACACCAGGCTTAACTCTGAGTGTACGGTTCTTGAATTCTTGACCATCATAACGATTCAAAGCCTCCTCAGCCATATCCTTGGTGGTGAAAGTAACGAAACAGTAACCAGGGTTGCGCTTTGTCATGGAATCGATTGACATATGAACAGTTCGAGATTCACGTGGAACATCTTGGAAAATGGTTTCAATATCCTCTGGAGTGGTATCATAACTCAAGTTACCAACGTAGATGCGACGACCTTCCTCAATAGCCTTGTCCGACTCTGTGAGTTGAGAAGATTTTCTTGGCGAGTCACCTGCCTCGTTTCGAGAAAATCTCCCCTGGCCTTGAGATGGTCGATCACCACCATCCTTACCACCAACTCCACGATTTCTTGAAGAGGACCAAGGAGATACTCTCTCTTCGCCGCTTGGGCTTTGAGGAGTGTCTTGCTTAACGCGCCAGTTATTGGAGAACATTTTGAAGGTTGAAAATGTGGGGTTTGGGAATCGAAATTGTTGAATTTGGATTCAAAATTAAATTTTTTGGAGTTCGTAGTTAAAGAGAGAAATACTCCACGGTCTATGAATATCAAAAATATCAAAAATTGGAGTTGAAGTTGAGGAAATCTTCTTGAATAAATTTTCAAGATGAACAAAATTTTCCGCTCAAACACTAGAGAAGGGAATTACATCACGTGCCTCGATATCTTTTTCGCTTATCGATACCGCCCGGCAGTATTTTATTTTTTTCGATAATCTTTATCGCACACCCCGCCATGACAATTGCATTGCATTACACAGAGAATCAGTATCCTCGAGATTGTAGACTTCAAAATGGCTACAAATACTACCAAACCCATACATAGTCTTGTAATTGACGCAGGACCAATTATTAAGAATGACCCTTCGGTCTCTACGCTTCTTGGCCAAGCAGAAAACCTTTATACTATCCCCCTCGTTATCGACGAAATCAAAGATGCCGTTACAAGAGCCAGATTCGAGACTACATTATTACCTTTTCTCAAATTAAGAGCGCCCAGATCAGCTAGTATTAAAGTTATAACTGAATTCGCGCGGAAAACGGGTGATTTGGAAGTACTCAGCAGACAAGATATTCATTTGATGGCTTTAGCATATGAGCTTGAATGTGAACGAAATCATGGAGATTGGAGATTACGAAGTGTACCAGGACAAAAGAGATTAAATGGAGCACCTCCCGCATCATTAAGTGGCGAAAGACCTGCCGATGCCACAGAGGCACCACAGACATCTACAGATGCCGCTGCGCAACCAGCAATCGAAACCAGAGGCGCATGGGGAACATCAATACCTCAAGCAACAGAAGAATCTAAAGTGGAGACACAGCCCATTGAGGAAGCATTGGAGGCTACCCATATATCAACAGCCGATGATGCGAAGAGCGCAGAGAAACCAGCAGAGGATGCAGTCACAGAAGACTCGACCAAAGACGGAGTCACAGAGGAACAAACCCAAGAACCAACTTCCACAACAGAGCCCGAAACCATTCCAGACACAATAGAAGAAGTTCCCGCTTCTGAATCTGACGCCGAATCCGACGGCGAAGGCTGGATCACCCCCTCCAACCTAAAAAAACACCAACAAAAAGACACAAACTCCTCCTTCTCCCCCCAAGAAGAATCCAAAACCATCCAAGTAGCAACCATCACCACCGATTACGCCATGCAAAACGTCATGTTACGTATGAACCTCAACCTCCTCTCCCCCTCTCTCCAACGCATCCGCCAGCTCAAAACCTGGGTTCTAAGATGCCACGCCTGCTTCTCCATCACTCGAGAAATGACCCGACAATTCTGTTCCCGCTGTGGCAAACCTACTCTCCTCCGTACCTCCTGCTCGACCGATAAAGATGGAGTGGTAAAAATCCATCTCAAGAAAAATATGCAGTGGAATAACAGAGGAAATGTATACAGTGTCCCCAAACCAGTTGCCGGGACAGCGAATGGAAAGAATATCAAGGGGGGTGGTAAAGGAGGATGGGGTAATGATTTGATATTGGCGGAGGATCAAAAAGAATACGTGAGGGAAATGGCGGTGGAAAAGAGGCGCAAGGAAAAGGATCTTATGGATGAAGATTATCTACCTAGTATCTTGACGGGAGATCGTGGAAGAGCTGGTGGAAGACCAAAAGTTGGAGCAGGCAAGAATGTCAATTCAAGGAAACGACATTAGGTAGAATAGAATTAGTAAAAGTAATCTCAAAATTGATTCCCCCCAAAATCGACTTCAGTACTTGCACCAAACACATTTTTTATAGATTCATAGCCAACCATGCTTTTGAAATTGTGAAATTCCTCGATTCGGTGCTAGAAAAACAATCTCATCTCTATAGCGAGAAAAGAAGAGTAAGGAATTGCAAGCAAATTGCAAGTCCTTCATCCCCTACAACCACCAGAAATCCAAATTTCTCTCTTTCTCCTACACACGAAGAACCAACAGATAGATATAAGAATCCCTCGTCCAGAAACGCCAGTATACTCCGCACATTCCCTTTCAACCACCCATTCCATTCCACCCACTAACCTGAGCTTTCTCGCAGCCAATTATTCAATTCAGCCATGCCACTCTCTTCCTACACATTTTGACGATTGAACACAGCGCGCGTTATTGCACATATTTGTCATTTTTCCCCTTCTTCCCTCGCTTCGCCTGCTACTCATGTCAAGTAGCCCCCCCATCTGTACCTCGAGAAGTGGTGAGAGATATTTATTGGCCCAAAACCTTGAGATCCTCTGATTGCGCACGTATTAGCAATTACTCCCTTCATCCAATTCTACCTGCAATTGCACTCCCGTCTTCCGTCTCCCATCTCTCATCTCCCATCCTCCTCCTTCTCTTCCAAAATTCTTCAATCCCAACCCCAACCCCAACCCGAACCCCAAACACAAAACACAAAATACAACAATAAAAAAAGACCACTCACTCTGCTGCACCAAAAGCAATCCATATCTCTTCTTCAACGTAACTCTATGTCTCGAATACTTATCGTCCGGGCTGAATCTAGCTGGATGCGCGCTCTTGGTAACCTCGCCTCCGATCACTTTCTTCAAAGTGTACTTGCGCTTTCCAGCCGCATCAAGGGTGTACATAAGATGCATTTTGATGAGAGTTTCTAGGTTTGGTGCGGGTGGTGAGTTTTGGGCGAGTTGAGCTGAAATCTGACGGTCAATTGTTAGCGCATGCGCGATAGAAAATCAATTGCGCAGGAGCGATCAATAAAGAAAATAGTCAGGGTGATTGAAGTGATTCAGGGTCATACATACGGGATTGAGACTTGGAGTCGTGTGGATTGTCGGTGGTTGAAGGTTGGAGGTCTGAAGCTTCTGTGGATTAAATTTCTTGACGAACTTTTTTTTGGTAAGGATTGATCCGTTATGCGGGTGGCTTTAGCGTGCCTTATCACGTGACATATGAACTCGGCTCTTTGAGCTTTCACTCTTCTGTGTAGCACTTTGACCAGAGGACAGGAGGGGCATGTTTCGATCATGGACTGAAAGGAAACCCCATCTAGCCATCGGTTTAACAAACATAAATTTAATTCAGAACTCCATGCATTATTCATTTGTGATTTAGACTAGGCTACACTAGGCTACTTCGATCATCAAAAAGTTGCTTCTAGGCACGTCTCACACCATTGCCTTGAACAACTTAACCTGAAAACTATTGTAAGAGCTTCAGGTAATTGGAGAAAGAAACAGTCTCCAAAAGATAACTCACCAGCCCCCGCTTATTTCTGCGTCACCCTCTATTGCAACACTTATGAAGTGTAGCAGTCTCGCTACTCAATGATAATAGTTTCTTCGTGACATAAAATTAACTATGCCACGAATATGAATAGGTCTCAAGGACAACGCTGGGCTGGTTGCTGTAGCCAGTACACACTTAAAACGCAAATGGAATATGACCTGAAGACAGCTTCCGCGTGTTGCCAATTTCTACAATGCGGAGAAAACGAAAAGCTAGATAGATAGTTAGTAGTTGCTTAGGGAAATCGTATGTATACTACTTACGTTGTTCGTTGCAGCAATGGCAATGCTGTCTTCGAAAGGATGCCAACTCATATGTAATATCTTTTTATTGAAGTCGATTTGGTCGGCGTCTGTTTCTTTCTTCATCCTTCCACCTTGACCACCAACACCAGCAGCTGGACTACCTGCCCTCGAGTTGCCCTTTTTACCATTCGCGGCGGTTGGGCTACCAGATGGGTTGATTGGTGTTGGAACACCAACCTTCTTAGCCTTGAAAGCTGATTTATCGGCTTGGAGCACCACCTCCACTTCCTTATCGGGATCTGATGGATAGATCATAAAGTTATTGTTATAACTACCAGTCATGACATTCTTAGCGTCACCAGAGAACACTACCTCAAACTTGTCAAAGATACTATCATTTTCATAAGTATCGCAGAGACGTGGTCGAAGATGCTCGTGGATCGGAATAGTCTTGACAGGTTGTCTTTCCATGTTAACATCCCAGATTTTGACAGTGAGATAATCACGTGAAAGGATGTATCGACCATCATGAGAGAATCGGACGTCGGAAATGGATGAAATGATTTCCGAGAAAAACGATCGAGCAGATGGATCTTCCTCCTGTTCAAATTCTAAAGATGGTGTAAGCTAGGTTGAATTCAAAGGACAATGACATGAGACTTACGCTTTGCGTGTTGGTCGCAGAGAGCGCTCTCTCTCATATCTGCAAGCTTGATTGTTCCTTTTGAACTTGCATACATGAACCAGTTACAACTTTGGGGGTGGAACTCTGCAGCCGTGATGACTTCAGTAAGCTCCTCCATGTTGGCGGGCTTGATATCTACGATATTGAAGCTTTGGTCTTGAATGTTCAAGTTCCATAAGTTTATTCGCAAATCATCACTGCTAATGAATGTTTCCCCGTCACTGTTCACCGAAATGCTGTTGATATGGTATGCATGTGCATTTGCATATGTTCGACGTGGTACTGCGGCAACAACAGTGTCGTGATGAGTAAGGCGGGGTAATTTCAGGTCGTGAGCACTGTTGAAGTGAACGTTTGATATGGATCGAACACCTCCACCACCTCCTGCAGGATTTCCTGGAGTCAAATCATGGGAAAGGTTGTTCTCGGCAACGACTTTCAGTGACTTCTCAAACACTTTCCATAACTTTATAGTCTTATCGTTCGTTGAGAGTAGGTAATGAGAGGCGTTTTGTCGTTTGCACCATTTGATCTTGTTGATCTTCTCTTCTATCTCTAATGACTTGAGGTAATCGAACTCGGGCTCGTGAGATTGAAACTCTGTGTGGAATTTGTACTCGCATGTTTTTTTCTATGATAGCGTCAGCATTTCGGCGACTTGCACGGTCTAGACCAGAGATTGCAATTCGTACCGTCTCATTCCTTTCAAAAAGAACAACACGTCCACCTTTGTCTCCTGTAGCAAGATAATTTCCGGTGTGATCGAATTCGACTGTCGATATGATATCCGCTGTAACCCATCTTGTTAGCAATTATAGAAAGAAGTTTGCACTATCCGCACAAAGCGAAAAGCGCCATCAAGACACGGATAGATATATTGGCATACCTTCTGTTATATCTTCGACATCGCCTTTATCACCAAAACATCTGATAGCAATTTGTTAGCATTGATTTCAAAGTGGTGATGCAATCAATCCACCAAACACATTGGCAACCCCTCATCCATGATTTCCCGAGTGGCAGATAAACAAGAGTGTAATGGCAGGAGTATACTAACTGAGTGAACTTCCAAGTTGGAGAGTTCGGTTCCCCTTCTACCATCTTTTACGAGCTGTGCGGAGGAGATTATATCCTCTTCCTATTGCAGGCTTATTTGGAAAAGGCAGTCGATAGTGAAAGGATAACTCGATCGCGTCAGAATGTGTAAGTTTGACTTTACGGCCGATCTGTGATGCAAGGAAGGCTGAGGTATCCTGTACGTGCTAGGGTAGGTGATGGTGGTGGGATGTAAAAAGGTTGTAATCAAGTATTATCGACGGTGTGTGCGGTAAGGTAAGACTACCCAAGGTACGAGATAAATCAAGCTATAAAAACACTTGATAGGTGGCAAGATAACGAAAGCGACAAGATTGAATATGTGAAAATCAATCTTGTTATTGGATTTTTGAGAAGATTGTTTGTTGTTCGTGTTGGAGGGGGGGGGTGGGTGGTCGAAGGGGTGGTGGTATGGTAAGGGCAAGGTTTTTGGGATTGAAGGTTGTAGGCTGAGTGAGGTTGTACGTTTATTTATCGAAATTCGTGGGGTTGAACCTTCGTTATGAGATGAGATTGATTACCTGGTCGAGCTGGTCTGGTACAGTGCGAGAGTATCTAGTACCTATGAGATGCACCACAATCAAGAGGTGAGGCCCGCGCTGCTATTAAATCCAGAGGCAAGAAATTTAAGGTTTTCCTTCCAATCTGATGACAAAATTAAGGCTTTCAAAATCTATTTTCTTTATACGATCGAGTATGATGCATAGGTATATAAATATATAGTTATAAGGCCATTCGAATTTCCCAAAAGGGTTATATTTATGTTCTAATGGTAAGGTTATGGTAAATAAGATAAATAAGAAGCTGTGGATTGTCATCTTTATCAAGATCTAGGCACTCTTCTTGGAAGAATATAGACAATGATGGAAGCAGAAAAGTTCTTACAGTTCCCGTCGTTAACGTTCCTGAATCCTCCAGCTACCGACACAAGATATTCATTCATTCATTCATTCATTCATTCATTCAAGCAATCGATGATGACCCAAATGCGGGCATGAAAGAACTTGGGTGGTCTCATTAGGTAAGCAAAGAAACACATGTTGCTGCTTATATAATACTCCCATCATCTCTAAGTACGTGTCTCGCGTGTCTAGTTCGTCTTCTTTATTATACTGATTCAGCTTCGCCCCTCCATACCCCAACTATAAGTCTTGAGACCTATTACTCATGCTACCAGAAACTCAAACCTAGATGTCTCCCAACTATTTTACAAACATGTGCCAGCCTCTGCGTACGAGCGACCGAGTTGTGAACCTTTTTATCCATGACTCCTGATCTAGAAGCTCAATGATAAAGAGATGATTGCAGTACCATCAATATATCTCTACATTAATTCATCTCTCCTTTCTCCCTTCGTCTATAAGTCAAAGTAGTAATTTTTAATCCTAAGAACATGGTGCTCCCTCACTTCACACGCCCAGCCTACTCATTCTTCGCCATAACAAGTATCCACGAAAGCACTCTTCATCTTATCTTGTCCCATAGCTATTAAACATCAGCATACCTGAATATCTCTACCTTCTATGGGGACAGGCCCCCAAGCCCCACCCTCGCTACGCTCGATCTATCTGATCTATTAAATCATTTCTCCTTTTCTTCTCCATCCCCTTCTAGAGCTAGAGCGAAGCGAAAAGGCCCCCACGGCAGTGGCCCAGCGGAGCGTCATAACTTGAATAGAACAAGAGCGTCTGAATATAATGTCGTAACACATCTACATTTGCATAATGACAAAACTCTTGAAATAGTCCTCTCACAAGGACCTTGGAATCAAGTGATTTGAGCACCTGGAAACACCACGTGAGCAATGATTGAATAGATGTAACAAAATGATTTCCTATCCATTGGGGAAACCTTTCCAGTTGTTTGGAAGTGGACCATTCTACTCCGATTCCTGAACATACGGAGCCATTTAACAAAGTATAAAATCAACCATGTGACGAACATGAAGAAGCTTTCTTACCTTCTTTCTTCTTTTCAGTAAGAGTGCCAGACATGGAAGGTAGTAGAGTAGCCTTGCGAGTGTTGGGGTGCGGAGGATAATTAGAGTTCTGTTTCAAAGTCACAAGGAGAAAGTTGTGGATGCACCAGGGCTACCTATTGTGTTTTATCGCATTGATGGTTTACAGCATCTAGCCATGTGGTCTGGTTCTAGTTATAGTATCAGGTTTGCTGGATGCTCCTGAAACAATTTATTTGTAGGGAGCAAACTCGCCTAATGAGTTCTCTGTTGGTCATTGACTCGTTCATTAGGGACCCCTTGATTACAGATTGCTCGTCTTTTTAATGCTTTTAACATTTTGCGCGTCCATCAAATGATTCGACGGTAACAAGGGACAGTGAATTGTTGATGCGATCTGCGTGAAGCTCGATCAAGTCATGTAACTCGATCGCTTGAATTGACAATGTGATATTAGCTTATGCGGCAGAGAGCCCCCGAAATCATACAATCTCCTCCCCGGTATCAATATGGCTGATAAAACCTATCTATAAATCCTACACACTAATTACTTGAACCATTCTCGGCCCCCATCCTCGCCTCGTAATTCTTAATAAACATTTCTTTTTCCTTTTCCGCCTCCGATTCATCTTCCGAGTCTGTACTTTCGTCATCAGATCCCAGTTCCGCATCGATTAACTCTTCCTCTTCGTTTTCTTCTGCTTCTTCATCTTCATCTTCTCTCTCATCTCCTTCTCCCTCTGCGTCCATCATCTTGATGGTATCTTCCGTCGAGATGTCTCCCTGTACACGGACAGCAGCAATATCCGGCGTGGCATTTTCATCCTCTTCGGAAGGCTCAGCTGTCTTTTTATTTTTCGGTTTCGTTGCCGCGGTCGAAGTTTTAGGTTTTGATGTTGACGGACCCTTCATCATTCCATATTGCTTCGCTCTCTTAGCTTTTATTGGTAACTTTCCGCCCTTTCTATATTGTTTTCTCTTTGTTCTTGAATCAAGATGTCTCACTCCCTTTCCACTCATTCCACTGATGATACCCTTTTCTCTTAATTTTTCGATTTCTTCTTCTGTCAATCGCATATCTGGTACTGGCACATGGACTTTCTTTCCGTCTTTTCCCTCTACGAAATCCGGTATGCTGAGCGCTACGTCGAATGCATTTTCGGGAATTACTTTTTTGCTGCGAATGGCAATCAACTTTGTTTTCATGATGGCTCGGATCTTGGCGAGAGTCCCATTGTTGTAATAGCCATCATGGTTATTATCGTATTGCTTCGCCATGGGAGCATTCTGTATAAGAGGAGCAAGAAGAGGATCTGTAATATCGCAAATTTGCCACACTTTACCGTCGAGAGTTAAAGAAGTGCCATTGAACATATGTGAAGGACAATCTCCCGTGCCGAAAACTTGATGTCTTGTGTATTGACTCCGCATATCTTTCCATTGACCATCGGGAGCACGCTCATCTTCTTCGTATAACTTGAAGAAAATCGTTTGATAAATCCGACAAGATGGATCTTTGCGGGGATCAACTCCATATCTTATGAGTGCATCACGCCAAGGACCGCTTCGGAATTGGTAACCCACATACTGAAGTGCAGGTTTCATCAAATAGTACCCTGGCTCGTTAGCGAGACGATTTTGCAATGCACGACGAGTCCAAATCGGACGTTCGTTCATGGCTAGTTGAAGTGCGGCTACGAAGTCTTTGAGAACAGGATCGTCCGGAACTTCACGAAATGGCTTTGTGGGGACGTCTTCGTCTTCGTCGCAATGTACATACTGCATCTCGAGCTTTGGCATTTTCGAACGGTTCACTATGCTTGTCTCTCCCGTCTCGGCATCCACTTCGGTTGAGATTAAAGGGTTTTGTCGATATCCCCAGTTGAATGGTAATGGATGGTGAGTGAATGTGGGTGGAGGAACAATTTCTTCATTTGGTTTCCAGCCTTTGTCAGTACCAAGCTTGAATTCTCGCATCTTGCCCCCTGATGAAAGTTAGCGATATCATGTAAATATGACTTGTCGAGGACTTACAATTGGCAGAGAATGCAGTTTCTTTGAAATGTGACATAAAAGTTGCACTAGATGTAGATTGATGATAATCAGAAAGTCCTGGATCTTGTTAATGTATTGCAAAAATATGGGAAGAAGAAGGTCACTACCTCTATAGCGATGACTCTGTTCTATGGCCCCTGCAGCCTCGACAGTATATTTACCAACATTGTCTCGAAGTTTTCTCAGAATACTATTGGGTTTGTCATTCAAAGAGTGGGATTGATTTTCACCGAACGGATTCTTGTCACTGGTATCCTGAGACGTTGAACGCCCATCGTCAGTGTAAGGGCCCTGAGATCCACGCTTGCGCTTTCTACCAGTACGTTTTGGTACGGTGATCTTGAGGAGAACATTGTTGGTGATGCTGTTGTAAGATAGAATTGGTTCGCATGTGGGATCCTTGATTCGAAGAAAAAGCGGAATACATTCATCTTCAGTGCCCTCAAGAATCTATTGAAGTTGTTAGCCCATTGTTGATCTAAAGATTATGATTCCATGGCTATCATGAGATGAGATCTACTCGTCATGTAATAGAAGAAGGCCGAAGTTATTCAGCGTATGAAGAACAGTTTCCACGTACCTTATTCCATTGTGGTTGACGCCCAAAAGTTTTGATCCCATTTTCAAGATTCTTAACAACCAATGGATGCTCGACAGCGACAATTTCCCTTGGAGGGATTGTATACACCGGAGCAGATTGGTCTTCTTCTTCGTAGTCAAAATCTCCATCCTCCTCTTCGTCATTTTCCTCAATCACTTCCATGCCTTCTGCCTCTTCATATTCTTCACCATCCTCCCCCCCATCCTCAACCTCCTCCTCAAAATCCCCATCATCCATATCTTCGTAATCTTCCATATTTTTGTAAGTAGAGGAAGAGTTACCGGGATTGTAAAGCAAAATGGGTCTTTCTTATTTTGGATCCTTGAATAGTTTTTGATTCAATGCCGATATTCGACCATTCTGTTATTACCCTTCTCTTGGTCTTGTTAAATAGGTTATGCGAGCAACCTCAACAAGCCAGTGACCCCGTACTAGAGAATTCTTTATGTCTTCTATCAAAACTCGTGAATTTGGTAGATGACTTTTCTTCGGACCACCGAGGTTCTAGTGCTCAATATGGGGAAGGGAATGTTTAATTTTGGCTTGGACCAATCAATACCCAGATAGATATCCTATCTTCTCGTTTGGCCGTTGACGACTTTTAGATGAATTTTTCCCTCTTAATAAAGCTTGGATGATGGCTTAACCTTGAGCCGTAATTCGAGTCTTTCACGTCACCGGGGCGCGGACAGCAGCAAAGAAATCTCCGAACCTACGTAGTACCTACCTAGGTAGTGAAAGCGTGAAAATGTGAAAGCCCCAGAGTCAATTAGATTTGATTTGATTGCCTTAAAATTTAGGTCATCCTTAACTTGCGCTAATTCAATCAATCTACTGAGGGGACCACTCGCACTTGTTGATACTGCTGTGTTGTTTAAGACTCTTTGAAATGAAGGTCAAATAAATAAAACTCTCCCTATTAATCATTCTACTTGAAGGAGCTTAACAACTCATTCCAAGATCTTAATACCCGACCAATTATTATCCATCTGCCAATTTATTTGCTGTCCATAGAAAAGCGCCCAAACGCGTTGGCCTTCTTCAATAATTTGATAGCTTGTGCTTCGGCGTAGAGGAGTACCATATTCACCGCCGGGATTAGCCTCGACCTACTTCAACAGCCGCTGCCGCTGTACGATCGACCGTGTATGTCAATCGTCATTGTTGGCTCGTTTGTGTGTTTAAACCTATCCTACTCTCCCTATCTCCTCCCAACTCGCACTGACAGATATCGTTCTGGTAGAACTTGTTTACCTACACTTGCGCAACAAGTCGACAACCGGGGCTAGCCCCTCACGAACCTTTGGGATACAGAACTTCGGCAGATCAAACAGAAACCATTGGCAATACCCATTATCTTTTATGAAAACCTACTAACATCGCACTATCAATTTACAACCAAGGAATTCAAGCTACACCAGTAGGGTGCTATTGGAGGTTTCCATCTGCGTATCAACGAATCGTTGCACTTGAATATCCATTTTTGTATTTGGTGCCATTCAGCGACAAACGGGAGTTCAACCACTGCTATCGAGTAATTTACCGCAGTCTTTAGAGCCTCATCAAGAACAGGATCGGCACATTCACAACAGCAATCTTAAGTGACGCGACCTTTTTACTTTGAAATTGGAATTGTTGGTGGATAAGAACAAGAGGTTTCGCAAACCGGCAATATCAAAAGAGTATCAAATAATCGAGATTTTGTGTCTTTTACGTCTTCCTAAGAGTAGTTGTCCAAGATGAAAGGTTTCAGACAGAGGGTTGTAAGTCATTTTGATGCTGAATACTCTCCATATAGCAACCGTATCATTTTGAAAGTGATCATCTGCTAACCCATTCAGCATGAGCAGCTTTCGCGCTCAAAAGATCCAAACAAAACAAAATCTAAGAAGGGGGAATCATCAAAAGATGGCACATCTTCACCTTCGCAATCCAATTCACAGGGAGCGGGCCAATCGCCTGCAGTAACACCCTCATCTTCGAGTACTACACTTAATGACTTGCGGAATAAACCACTGCCTCCTAACGATGGTACATCCTCAAGTGGTGTAGTTGTGCAACCGCCGTTGAACCCGGCAGCTCTTGGTGCAATGTCCGCTCCGGATCGATTCAACACAGGAGGAGGTTCGCCCAGTCCTGGGACACCAAATCGTCATGGGGCACTTCCTCCTAGTGTCGTTATCAGTCCAAGTGCACCAGTAAGTTCTGCCACACACTTGAATCATTTCCCGTGTACTAATGTCTTTCTTTCAGCACATCCCTCCTCCAGGTGCCGCAGAAACAATGCCGCATGACCTCGCTCCCCCCAAGGCTGGTGCGAAGTCATCAATGTTCGATCGGTTACAGACAACTCCAAAAGATGTCCCAGAAGGCATCAGAACACCAAAGCGACAACACTCTTCGAGATTTGATATTTCTCCTCTCCGCGAATTGGAAAAACTGCCAGGTTTCCACGAGGTACCTCCCAACCGCCGCCAAGATCTCTTTATGCAAAAGATTGATCAATGCAATGTCATATTTGATTTCAACGATGCAAGCGCGGATATGAAGTCCAAGGAAATCAAAAGACTAGCTCTCCATGAACTTCTTGATTACGTTGCCAACAATAGACAAGTCATCACTGAGGCTATGTATCCAAAGGTCGTCGAGATGTTCAGTAAAAATCTTTTCCGTCCCATACCACCTCCTATGAACCCTCAAGGTGAAGCGTTCGACCCCGAGGAAGATGAACCAGTTCTCGAAGTTGCTTGGCCGCATATTCAAGTTGTATATGAATTCTTCTTGAGATTTATTGAGAGTCAAGACTTTAACACCAATATTGCGAAGGCATTCATAGATCACAGTTTTGTATTACAATTACTTGAACTCTTTGATTCTGAAGATCCCCGCGAGCGAGATTTCTTAAAGACAACCCTTCACAGAATATATGGAAAATTTCTCAACCTCCGGTCATACATTAGAAGATCTATTAACAACGTATTCTTTCAATTCGTTTATGAGACGGAACGTTTTAACGGTATTGCTGAGCTATTGGAGATTCTTGGGTCTATCATTAACGGTTTTGCTCTGCCATTAAAGGAAGAGCACAAACTGTTTTTGACGAGAGTCTTAATACCATTACATAAAGTCAAGAGTCTGAGCATGTATCATCCTCAACTTGCATACTGCATTGTTCAATTCCTAGAAAAGGATGCAGCTCTAACAGAAGAGGTATGTCTAGCACCACTATTAAAGATTCGATTTACTCACCGTTTTAGGTTGTTTTGGGCTTGCTCCGCTATTGGCCTAAGGTGAACAGCACGAAAGAAGTCATGTTCCTAAACGAAGTGGAGGATATTTTCGAGGTAATGGACCCAGCAGAATTCGCTAAAGTTCAGGAGCCTCTTTTCCATCAACTGGCAAAATCAGTTGCGAGTCCACATTTTCAAGTTGCAGAACGTGCGTTATACTTCTGGAATAACGAATACTTTTGCAATCTGGTCAGCGATAATGTTGAGATAATCTTACCAATTATGTTCGCACCGTTATATGAGAATTCTAAAGGTCATTGGAACAGGTGAGAAACTTTCAAAATCTCTGTGAAAAGATGACTCAAGCTAATTCATTTAATTTAGAACGATCCACGGCATGGTTTACAACGCAATGAAGCTATTCATGGAGATCAACCCTCAACTTTTTGATGATTGCTCTCACGATTACACTGAGCATCAGAACAATGCTGAAGCTAGAGAACAAGCCAGAGGAAACAAATGGAAGGCTTTGGAGGAGCAAGCAGGAAGATCGAAGATTAATGGAGCCGCCTTACCTACAGGTCCAGCTTCTCCTCCAAGAACCAAAACAACCCCTTTACGAGCAGATGATGTGGATCCGATGACAGAGGACAATCAGAAGAGGCTAGACTCCTTGAAACTTCAAGATGGAGATCGTCGAGAGCGAAGACCTAATCACGATCGACAAAACTCGGTAGGATCTTCCAGAAGTCAGCGATGATTGTTGTTAGTACCATGCCGCTTTGTTTCTGCTTTCAAGGAGCCTTGCTGGGGGAGTGAGGAGTTGTCATTTGTCCTGATTAGAATTGTTGGCTCACGCGTACCTTATCTTCATAATCTTCGTCCTCTTCATCTTCCCGTCCGTTAATTCTCTCGCCTGCAAGCATGTTTGTTCATCCCTATACCTACACACAACTCTTTCTTGTTTAGTCTCGTTTGGTCTCGTCTGCTCAGAGTTCATTCGTTGACGAAATACATTTTCAGAGCAATTCCATGTCGGGTCTCGATTTCGGTTTCGACACGGATGCTAATCGTTCCGTGAGCGGCACCTCTACAACTGCGGTTGTCGGACTTGTTTCGTCATCGACCTCGACAGTGCCGAAAAAGGAATTGTATGGTGATCCAGAAACGAGCGATCACTCTTTTATCGATGACCAGGCTAGTCTTCTCTCTTGAGGTTACGGATGGAAGAAAAATGGTCTGATTATGCAGATCAATTTTGTTAGGTTGGGATTGGTGTGGCTGAATTGGTGTGGTATCTATGGATGGTTGATATTGGTTGTGGCTATGGGACAGGGAGGAAAAGGACTTGAAGCAGAAGATAAGTGTTGTGGATGCACAGTAGGAGGATGGGGTGCTTTTGATAGGAAAATAAACAGGAATATAAGCATGTATGTATGTCTACATGCATGCATGGAATGGGCTTGGGATTGCAAAACTTTTAGGAAGGAGTAGTGCATTGGTAGTGCAATTCATCAGTACTAGCATGAGGGTAAATCAATGAGAATAAGTTATAAATAAAAAGTAGATATGTATGGCTGACTAGTTTTCTTTTGGAGGCTTGATTTGGTTTTGTGGGAGGATACGGATGTGAATGTACGCATATATGTGTGATGGATATGCTGACTTTTGGATCCGCTGTGAATATGGCTATGAATATGCAGGGCACAAGAGCACAGAGCACTAGGTAGCAATGGAAATGGAAGTGGAAGTACAAAAATTAAGATCTCAATGTACCTCGATGTTGGGCACTTTGTTGAATTTGTGAATTGTTATTTTGTTCAAAGCGCAAGTTCTGATACTGTATTTGTTCTTTTTTTTTATCTTTGATATCTCTATATATGCATGCGCTCGTTCTGAGCTTCTGGAGCTTCTGGAGACTGTTGAATTTGCTGTTTGCTTTCCAGGTTTCAGTTTGTTATTTTTACTTCCTTGCCTTGCCTTTCTGTCCTTCCTGGCCTGATCAGTTCTCGTTAGCTTTCGAGCCCCCTGTGTATTATACTTCTATCTAACGCCTGAACTCCGATGCTTGTTCTGATTACAGAAAGGAAGATAGACAGGAAATGAAAGATTAGATGAGATAAATTCGAAGGGAAAAGTACTCCTATCCTTCCGCCTGCCATTTGACTGCCCGCTTCCTTCACAAAATGAGCACAAGCACCAACAACAAAATCAGCACGAAAATTAACACCCCAATACAACAACTACTCAGTCCATCCTCGTTCTCTTTGACTAATTTATTCATCCTCTTCATTCCTCCTTGAAGTCTCCCGCTCACTCGATCGGTTACGGTTTCTACTTCTTGTAACATTCCCGTTTGTTCCTCTAATTCTCTGCCCATGTCGTCGGCTTGTTGACGGAGGTTCCCTACGGTATGAAATACACTGTCGAGTTGCTCATCTTGTTGCTTTAGCATTTGCATTTGTTGTTGATGTTCGAATTCCGCAGCGTAGTCATCGTCTAGAGATGAGCCGGTATTGTCATCATTATATGCATTCCCCCCAGCCCCGGAATTGGATGCAGCACCCATGGTTTTTTCAAGCTCTTCCCGCATGTCATCTACCTCACCTCCAATCTCCTCTATCATCCGTACCCGACGAGATACTTCTTCGATCTGTAACCCATATTTGTAGGGGTCGGCTTGAATTGCGGATATGGAATCGCGGAGGTCCTGCAGGTCGTCGGTTAAGAGGGAGAGAGAGGTAGTTAGGTCGGAGCGGGCGGAGAGCAGTTCGGGAGTTGGATGCGGAGATTTGGTCAGAGAGTGGATACGCAGGTAGGAGGTAAAGAGGGGGCGTGTAAGGGATAGTTGGTGGTGTACATCGCTGGAGGGTTGTGTTAGTTGAGGGTGTGAGGGAATTGTAATGAATTATGCCGATTGGGAATATATTGAACAATAGAGTATGCGCAGTTCTGAAGCATATGCGGGGGATGAAGTATGCGCGTGAGTTCATAAGATAAGTTCACGCGAAATGATTGGAAAGTGAGGAGAGTCGAGGGCTGAATGTGTATGCATTGCATACATATGGTCGCAGAGGAAGATTGCAGGCCCAGGCCTCTTGCGCGAAGAGAGTGGGTGTGGTGTATGAGGGGTAAGGCAGACTGCGGAAAAACTAACAATCCCCAGACGGGTAAAGCTGCAGGGTAATGAGACCCAGAAGGCTAGAAAGACTTACGCTTGTACTTGGAGAAAGGGATCATCTTCATTCGTAGCGGACATCATCTTGAACGAGGGTTTTCTCAAAAGGTATTGAGCAGCTCAAAGCCGCAAATGCCGATTGCGTACTCCACGGGCAATGTTGTCTTTATGTAATCGAAATCTAAGACACTGATGTAACGATAGTCGGTTGAGCCGCAACTGTTTATACGAGGAGCTCTCCACAATAGAGCTAGCTACCAGATGTATCGGCACAGAAGTAATATACGAGCTCACGGATTAAATCAATCGATAGGCTGCTATGAGACAAAGCGCTTAGTTAAGGTAGAATGGTATGCATAAATGGAGAACAGATAAGATGGTTCCGGGATTGGACGTTTTTGATGACAAGGCTGACAGATCGATGATTGATGAATGATGAAGCTATACCTAGGTAGCTGAAGGTGCTGGTAGGCGAGCCAGTAGGTATTGAAGTGAAGGGCTGAGTACAATCCACATTTTGCTTACATATGCACGGGAATTCACCAATATTTCGCCGTTAGCGGTAACAATGTCCGATATCTCGTATGTATTAGGCGAGCTAGGCAATCTAGGCAATCTTCCTATTGAGATGCAATCAGTCCGTTCTTACCTCCCTCTCTCCCTCCCTCGAGGTCATCATTCGTTGTGTACGTATCGTAGTAGAGTCTTCACCACGCAAAAACTCAAATCTCCTCCTACATACATCGTGTAACCCGGGTAGGCCAAGAACCAATGGACTCTTCAGCCTGTTTATGATAAACATGGGAGCCAATGAAGGTTTTATTCTTCAACCCTCCCATCATCTTCATCTCACCAATCCCGTCATCATGTGAACATACCAAGGTTTCCAATGAGACACAGATAAGGCAAAGAGGCAAATGTATGTTTACTTGCAGAAAACGGTGGGGAATACCAGCAGCAGCGACAACGAATCAAAGGAGAAATGTTACAAGATGTGCTATAAGACTGCATTGAGAGTGGGTTGGGAGTCATTTTGATTAGCCCCCTTCATTCTGTTCTTCCATCGATTCTTTGTGGCGGTAAACTGCATTTTCTGCATTACCACTACGAACCAACTTCACCAACTGCATTAAAGGCAACCCAAGAAGCCATGGTCTAGCAGTTTTTGATACTACCAACCTTTTTGGTAACTCCAACTGTTGAGATATTGGAAATTAGCTCGACAATTTCAATAAGCTCGTATTCTCCAACCAAAGATATGCTGACAAGAGACTTCAACAAAATCCCAAGCATTTGGACCTGATGCGAACTTTGACGGGTTTATGACTCTTCCATGTAAACTCCTTCATACTTTGTATCTACTATTGTCTTTTCAACCGGTCTATTTTTCCAGGACGACGTGGCCAGCGCCTCTTCATCTCTCCTTGCATATTCCACACCTTTGAGCCATTGCCACATATTTGACGTAACTCTCTTCAGCCTGGTTTTTGGGTCCAACTACTCGTACAGATGGCACAATTGCTTGTATCTGTTTTTGTCAGACGGGTACCAGCATCGGAATTTATCAAGCTAGTGCGGCAAATCACATGGGTTTGTTGTCCGTTTCTTTTTCCACTGATCACATTTGTATCGGGTTCCTTATATCTCACTAGGGTCTAGAACAACTACAAGGCAGTCAGCAAGTTACTCCGCGCCTGTTGCCTGCTTTTATTTCAGAACTTTCTCTTAAAATCTCCCATGCCCCACTAGTAACGTTTGAAAGTTAAGCTCTCCAGCTACAAACGGGATCGCTGTGGTCGCCCATTCGTTGCTTGGTATTCAAAGAGAAAGGTGCGGCTCTCGATTTCGTTGTCCTATTCGCAGGAAGTTCCCAGACGATATCCCAGTGACATGGTACCGGTTGTCTTTAAATTTAAACTTACCATATTTCATACACATCACACTATAATATGGGTTCTATATAAGCCAGTGAATCAGAAGAGGCAAACTACACGCCATTCACGCCGTTGTACCGTGCCGCGTGGTCCAATTGTGGACACTGCATATGCGCTCTTTCCCTCCTCTGAATTATGATTTGTGTTTCTTTAGAGCTTAACACAGAAACTATTGACCTTGCCTGTCAAATATTACACATACTTGACGCCTAACAAAGACCCACCATACAACTTGCAGATCACTTCTACACAGCACTCATTACCATTTCTTGAAGTGTTCACGTTCCTCATTTCCCTCCGCCATCCTATCCCCTCAAACGAATTCTCCATTTGTTCGTTCAATCTACAAGATCTCCATCAAATAAAAAGAAGAGATTGAACGACATGGATCTTGATGCGGTTTTAGAAGCTCTGCACCAGAATTTATCTGCGTCATCCTCTAACACAAGCACAACGGCAGCTTTACTCGGCGGACTCCTACCAACTACCCTTCTCGAAAATCTCGTTCCCGGATATGGCTACATTCACAAGATTGTTTTACAAACCGTTGGTTTTGATATCACGGTTCTTGTTTCTCTATGGGCTGCTTTGTGGCTGGGAAACAAGGCTTTCGATGTATTTTATTCATGGGGGTGGTCATTTGTGAGATCATACTGGACGTCTGATATCTCTATCAGTAGCAGAGATGAAATTCACGACGAAGTTATAGAATTCCTTGCACACAAGTACCAAATGAAACCTTCTCGCTCTCTTCAGGCAGAAACAGCACGACGGGGATATTGGGACCTAGATAATGAGGACTCAGTTACCTTGACACAGCTTGACGGAACCGGTATTATACAATGGCTCAATTTTGCTGATCAAGATTCCAAGACTAAGCCACAATTTACGCCTTCTATGGGAGCTAGCCATACTTTTTGGCATAATGGTAGATACTTCAGGGTTAAGCGATCGGAAAAAATGGTCTTTACGTCCTCTTCGTATGGTAACCCAGTATCTGACCAACAAGTGCTGCTCATCTCTTGTTATGGTCGTAGCACAGTACCTATCAAGGAATTTCTTCAAGAGGCTAAAGACTACTCAAACAGAAATCACAGTGCAAAGACTGTCATCCGTCGACCTGCAAACAAGGAGCGTCGAGCATGGGGAGGTCGAAGCTCTTGGATTGAGGTGGCGAGAAGACCTTGTCGTCCAATGAGAACTGTTGTCTTGGATGAGGTTATGAAAACTAAAGTACTACGTGATATTAACGAGTACTTGAATCCTTCTACTGCTCGTTGGTATGCCATTCGTGGTATACCTTATCGCAGAGGGTATCTCTTTCATGGACCTCCAGGAACCGGTAAAACTTCTTTGACCTTTGCCCTTGCTGGCGTTTTTGGTTTGAATATCTACGTTGTTAGCTTGCTAGAGCCCACACTTACGGAAGAGGAACTCGGGAATCTCTTTACCAACTTGCCACCTAGGTGCATTGTACTATTGGAGGATATCGACACCGCAGGTCTAACGCGAGTCAATGAAGATAAAATTGAGTCGTCGGATGAATCTAGTTCTGAGAGCAGCAGCAGCGAAGATGAAGACGAAGTGGTCACTAAAAAATCACGAAGAAAGGGCAAGAGCAAGAGTAAGCGTAGCAATGGTAAACGAAGCAAGAAAGGCAAGAAAAGTAAGAAAGATGATGATGAAAAGAAGGGAATCTCATTATCCGGTCTCTTGAATGTAAGCTCCCACACTTCTTCACACATTCAGAAGTCTGAGAATCTGACTGTATTTATAGATTATTGATGGTGTAGCCTCGCATGAAGGTCGTGTCTTGGTGATGACTACCAATCATCCCGAAAAGCTAGACGAAGCTCTTATCCGACCAGGCCGTGTAGATTGTCAAGTTGCATTTACAAATGCCACTCGTCATCAAATCAGAGAAATTTTCGAGAGGATGTACTCTAAAGACCCGCCACGGGAGAAACTTATCGCTACTACCTCACCAGCTACCGAGCCCATTATCCAAAAAACACAAGTTCCTCTTGAGAGAGAAGAAGAGAAAATGCCTCTTCTCACCCCAACTTCAGATAGCACAACCCCAGAATCGGAGAAGACATATGCAAATTTTATTTCAAATTCACTTTCGGGAAACCGTCCTCTTACACCACCGGATACTCCTATCGCCATTGTAAGTGAAACTTGTGCTCGGACTGGAACTGAAACAGAATCTACCACTCCTACGGGAAAGAAGACCCTCACAATAGCCGATATTGAGAAAAATGGTGAAGAAGAAATATTGGGAGAGGGGGAACTTAAGATGTTGGCAAAGCAGTTTTCGGAACATATCGAGGACTATATGTTCAGTCCAGCTGAGGTTCAAGGATTCCTTTTGACGAGGAAAAAGGCGCCTAGAAAGGCTGTTGAGGAGATTGGAGCCTGGGTACAGGTCACAAAAAAGAGTAAGGTGGAGGGTCAAAATTTCATATAGTTGTGCTGGGGGTGGGATGAAGAGATCAGTATCGGGGTTTTTTTTTCGGAAACTTGATGAGACATGAGACACAGTGTACTATACCTACATAGTTTGGACACAAGAAAGGAGGATTGACGAGAAAGAGAAAAACGAGAGAAACAAAACAACAAAAACAGAGAACAGTCGATGGAGGGAGATGACCTCAGCGATATGAAACATGACTTTCTTTTTATCAAAATGGAGGGAATCCCGTCGCTTCTTTAGCTCGCATACTTTGATTTGCATTTCCATTCTTTATCATAGAGTGAAGATGGTGTTCTTCATTATCATTTTCCTTTATCATTAAAGTCGGTGGCACGCAGCATTTCCTATTTGTTCAAGCTATTTATGCTATTTACAAATGAAACAGTGTGGTGCTTTGTCTACTAGTGGATACCCACTTACTGGATATCCAAAGTTGCAAGACATGCCTTTTCATTTTTCATTTTTTCATCCTACAGAAGGGGTTCGGAATGGGGAGTGATAGGGGATAAGTGAACGTAGCGTTTTGCGGGTAGCGGGTAGTGAGTTCGCTGGCGAAAAATATGCACTCGGGGTATGGGTGAGAGTGGGGTTAACCCGGAAAAGGAAAGGAAACGTGAAAGGGAGAGAAGAGCATAGCATAGGTGAAGTGACTGAATCAAACAGGAGACGAGGCTGGAGGTGTCAACGGAGGTGGGACTGCAAAATGGGGCTGTCCTCTCGGGCTATGGGATCTATCTTCTGAGGTAGGGTGGGAAAGGACTTGTATATGATTAGTATTCGTAGTTTTACATAGTCTAATTTGATGCGTTGATTTTTATACGTACGCTTCTGGGATTGTGAATTTCGTGTGCTGATTTATGGTGTGTGTAGTACATTGCCTGGGAGTTGTCAAGCTGGATCTCCCATTTGTTCAATTCGTTTCTACATACCTACTCAAAGCAGTAACGGAACTTTGTCATTCATGAATCTTGAGAAGCGTCGGAGTTCTCTAGTTGTATTGAGTGAGTATTGAGTATATAGATGTGAGATGTTCTGGTATAGATTTTCTTCTCTTTTTGGATATTTGATGCATCCTTGGATGAATAGTTAGTCCTCTCCTATTGTATCCTACAATATCTAGGCAGGCCCAGGAGTAAGAAATTTGTTTTGCATAACTGTCATTTTGGGGTAATAGTATAGGTGACATCTTGTGATGATGGATTAGATTTTGATGATACGGTTTCTCTTAATCTGATAAAAGAGCTGATAGATCCTCGGATTTCCTTCCAGAAATTACCAAAACTCTATGTAATATATAAACTCCAATTATAAATTGTAAAATATCATCCAGAAATTACCTATCAAGAATTATCTCACACCATATCAACATTCCTCTTTACTTCCCGCTCCCATGCAACCCCCTCAAATGTCCCAACACAGCACCCAATCTCCTCAGCGCTTTCAAGTTTCCCGTCTCTTTCCCCTGTCCCCCATCACCCTTCTCCTCTTCGACTTTCAATTCCTCTCTCGCTTCGCGCACTAGCGGTATTAATCCCCCCCACACTTCATCAGTATACCGTTTAAGTACACCCTCCCAATCACTTTTCCACTCTTCTTTCGCCTTTTCCTTTATCCCTTTCTTCGTCTCCCCATTTTTCTTTTCTTTCCTCACTCTCCATTCTATTCCCCGGAAATTCAACACTTCGCCTTCGAACTCATCATCATCATCATCATCTTTTTCTTCTTCTTCTTCTCTTTGCAATTCTCTTTCCCTCTCTCCTCTCCACCTCTCCTCCACTCCCCTCTCATGCTCCGGAAACAAATTCAGCGGATTCTCCACATCAATATCCCCATGTACCACCCCCCCTCCATTCTTCACCTCCTCCGGAAACAAATCCCGCGTAGCCCGTATAATTCTCTCCCGTTCCACAGAACTCATACCCATCCATTCCTCCTCATAAGCCTTCATCTCATCTCTCCCCAGCTCCGCCTCGCTCACGCCCCGATCCATCCCAGCCATCTCCTCATCGAAAGACACCCCTCCAATTCTCGATAACAAATCGCGTACTTCATCTCCATCTCTACTTTCCTGTTCTCGCACGGATATCTTGTGGGGATCGGTACTCATGGTCCCTGCATCGCTGTGAGAAATCGTATTCACACCCTCTCGACGATATTCCGTCATTTTATCCGGATGAAAGGCTGGCGATGGCTCAAAATCGTAGATCGTTGGTTCTCGTGTATCTACAGCGCGAGGCTCAGAATGACCATCTTGCTGATTATTGCCTCGTTGTGCAGATCGAGCCCATGAATCTTCGAGAGCTTGTTTCTCCACTGTATCCGAAGGAGCGCCATACTGAAATACATCACCCAGCGCGACTTGCGGAATGCTCTCATGCATCCCAGAGGAAGATCCGGAATCACCATCCCCAAAGCCCGCATCACCCGCAGCAGTAAGAGAAGGAACACCATCTAAAAACTCAGAAAATGCATGCTCATTCTGCTGTATCCATCTCGCTCTTTCATCCCCTCCTACCACATTCCCATTCACATCTCTACTCCTCCCAGCTCCCTGAAGACCACTCCCCCCAGTCCCCACACTCCTCATCCCAAGAGTCTCCCCACCACCCCCCGAAACCGAAGAAAAACCATCCATTAACCTAGGGTTTCCGGTGCGCACTTGCGTATACCCTACATTTCCATTTCCATCTCCACCCGCACCCGCACTCGTACTCCCTCCCTTCCCATTCCCAGCCGCTACAAGTAACCCCTGCGCATCTCTCCTCAACAACTCTCCTCCAACACCAGCTCCCCCAGCAAAAACATCCCGACCCAATCCTGCCGCCGAAGCACCAATACGGTTGAGAAGAGAGGGAGTAGGCTGTTCATCTTGTCGACTGGGTGTATCATTTGAAGTTGTGTGCGCCGGAGGTACAGCTGTAGAGGAAGTAGAAGTAGAAGCAGAAGCGGAAGATGGATCGGGAGCCTTTCCTTTTCCTTTTCCTTTTCCTTTTCCTCCTACATTACTCGAGGCCATGATGTGATTGATGTATTTCGGTGTTCTGATAATAAGGGTGTGATATCTAATTATCGATGCGTTGTTTGAATAAAATGATATGATATGATGTGATATGATGAAATGGTATAATCTTATACCCCTACATCATCCGATACAACCAGCTAAATAAAACCATACACACAAGTGAGTATACAGTTCTTTCCAAGGTTCTTCAAATGATCAACACCACACAATTAATCAATCAATTAATGGAGACAACAAGATACAACAGTGTTCACCCGACATAGATATCGTAGCCGTCATTAATACTCTAGACGATTAATTGATCGACATTAATAAATCATCAAGTTAAGTTTACCTATCTAAATATTTAGCTCCCCCCTCTGTATATCATCCATCCCTCATTGATTCTCTTCCCTCTAGCCTAATCCATAACCGAACAATCCCGCATTCCGGAATTGCTCCCCCACCACATCTCCTCGGTTGAAACTACCTCGTTCGATCATCCGCCATCTGACATGTGACTGTGCTCTTGACTCTTAGCTTTTGTTACAACAAAGAACCTATAAATTGGAGAAGAAGTCACATAGAAATGGCAAAGAATTTATCACTCTCCCCTTTAAATTACCGATGAACAAATGGGATTATGATCTAAAACACCAAACAGATGAGCATATTGACCAATAGTAGCCATAGCAAAATTCAAATAGAGATATTTGTATTCAACAACCACAACAACACCTAATATACGGGTACTACAACTTGGCACGCCAAAAAACCGCAGACAACAACAGATATCATACTAATCCACTCCAATTCCCAACCGGCTATGCTACAATCCCTACCCCTTCCATGTCCAGCTCAAAGATTCATAGATCATTCCTGATCTTGGAGACATATCCATTTCCATCTTTAATGATCTTCTTCTGCTCTCCCGACCTTTGCCTTTCCTTTTCTCGGTCGCTTGTCGTATAAGCACCCCTTGAGCCCCTAGCCAGACCCTAAGCCATTACTCCATGTGCAAAATTTGAACATCTAGTATACACGCTTGAAAGGTGGGACAGCCTTGCACTCATTCTCATCCAAGGTGTGGCCTACAACAGCTCTGTAGGTCAAATCGGTCTTTCCTTGTGGCTTCTTTTGGAAGGTCAAAGAATGCTTCATCCATTCCTTATCATCTCTCTCTGGGTAATCTTCACGAGCATGTGCTCCACGAGATTCCTTTCTAGCGGCAGCTGCCTCGGCGGTTTGAACACTGTATGAGGTTAGTATATAATTCGGTAAGATTCAAAAATATAAGCAGGGACAACTTACGCGCAAGTCAACAAGTTTCTCAATTCTAAAGTCTCAACCAAATCCGAGTTCCAGATCATGCTTCTATCTTGAGTCTTAATATCCTTGAATGTTTGATCAACAGCGTTAATCTTTGTGACACCCTCATCCAAACTCTCTTGAGTTCTGAACACACTGACATCTGTCTGCATAGTCTTTTGCATGGCGAGACGGACTTCGTGTGTGCTCTTGGTACCATCAGCAGTTCTGATTTGGTCAAGAACACTGATAGATTCGGCACCAGCATCGGCGCTGATCTCCTTGTGTGGCATTCCTGGCTCGAAGTTATCGCGAATAGTGTGGGATACAGCACGACCGAAAACAATCAAATCAAGAAGTGAGTTGGCTCCGAGACGGTTGGCACCGTGTACGGAGACACAAGCAGCTTCACCACATGCGAAAAGACCTGGTACGACCTTATCCTTACCCTCAGCATCAACAGTGAGAACCTCACCAGTGTACTTGGTTGGGATACCACCCATGTTGTAATGGACTGTTGGAAGAACTGGGATAGGCTGCTTTGTAACATCGACACCGGAGAAAATGGATGCGGTCTCAGAGATACCTGGGAGACGTTCGTGGAGAACATCAGGTGGAAGATGACTGAGTTGAAGATAGATGTGATCCTTTTCTGGACCAACACCACGTCCCTCTCTGATTTCCATGGTCATTGATCTAGAAACAACGTCACGGGAAGCCAAATCCTTGGCGGTTGGTGCGTAACGTTCCATAAATCTTTCACCCTGAGAGTTAAGGAGATATCCACCCTCACCACGAGCACCCTCAGTAATCAAGCAACCAGCGCCATAGATACCAGTAGGATGGAATTGAACGAATTCAAGATCCTGGTTAGGTAATCCGGCACGAGCAACCATAGCCATTCCATCACCAGTACAAGTGTGTGCGGATGTACAACTGAAGTAGGCTCGTCCGTAACCACCAGTGGCCAAGACAGTGTTGTGGGCGCGGAATCTGTGGAGGGTACCATCTTCTTGGTTGTATGCAATAACACCCTTACATTCTCCGTCCTCCATGATCAAGTCGAGCGCGAAGTATTCGATGAAGTAGTTGGTGTTATGCCTTAGGGATTGACCATAGAGAGTGTGGAGAAGTGCATGTCCAGTTCTATCAGCAGCTGCACAACATCTGTATGCTTGTCCACCCTTTCCGAATTTTTGTGATTGACCACCGAAAGCACGTTGATAACTAGATAGACATTGTTAGTAAATACCAGATGAGCTACCAGAATCTTTCTTACATCTTGCCGTCATCAGTTCTCGAGAATGGGCAACCGTAGTTCTCCAACTCAATGACAGAAGCTGGCGCTTCTCTTGTCATGTAATGAATAGCATCTTGATCTCCCAACCAATCTGAACCCTTGACGGTATCGTACATGTGCCATCTCCAATCGTCCTCGTGCATGTTACCCAGGGCAGCATTGATACCTCCTTGCGCGGCTACCGTATGTGATCGAGTTGGGAAAAGCTTTGATATGCATGCAGTGTTGAAACCAGCCTCGGCAAGACCGAATGCTGCTCTCAAACCTGCTCCTCCAGCACCGATGACAATAGCATCATATTCGTGATCCTGCCCCAAAGAATCAGACACAACCCTTCACCAAGAATTCGAGATACGTACAACGACCGGGTATTTATTGCTCACGAAGGGCGAGGCTTCCTTTGCTCTTAGTGGCGCATGTGTAATGATTCGAGCTGCAGATTAGATATTAGCCAATGGTCTGAATGCTGAACGTTGTGGCAGATCTACCTGCAGGTCTCGTCGATGAGAAAGATCTAGTTTGGTTCTTCAATGCCCTCGAGAACTACAACCGTGGCCAACAGATTAGCATTGTTATTCTTCTTTTCTTCTTCTGTTCCTCCCACGAACGCGGGGCCCGAGGTTAGAGAATGGAACATACCGAAGGACCAGATGTGAATCTACGCATAGCAAATGAAGACATTGTGTAGAATTATTATGGATAGAAAGAGGAGGGGAGAAGAGTGTGCAAGGCCAGAATTAATATCTTTCTCTTTCTCTATTATGGACCTTTTTAGAGAACGGCAATGGAGGCAACTCAGGTTAGTCCAAGGGCGTTTCCAAATCTTCAAATTCGGGATTAAACGATTAAACCATAACGATGATGGCTCGATGCTCACTTAGTCAGGAAATTTAATCAATCGAACCAATCAAAGAAATCTATTTCCAATTCTTCCCATTGATGATTGAACCTTCCGACCACGAGTAGCCGAAAGCCGGAAAAAAACGTACAGTACACCAGAATTACCACGACTACAAAGAAGCCCTTGGATTGAATCAGTTATTATAATTCTGTCCAGCGCCCGATATATTCAAGATCACCCTTACTTATATACCAAGAGGAAACGAATCGACTCATCCAATTTCTAACCAGAAATATTGAATGGGTGGATTGTCATCAATTTCCACACAGAAGATCGATATGGTTTTGGCCTTCCAGGTTTGCATCGATAGGTAAATTTCGTATTCGGGAACGGGGTAAGGAAAAACCGGCAAGACCCTCACCTGAAGTGGAGAAGACTCGTGACTCGAGTAACATCAACAAGACAGTTTCGCCTCTTATTACACTGTTTCGACTGTTTCGTCTGTATGCCACAAACATCATACTTTATCTGCATATTTGTAAGCTTCCGAATATCGATCCATGACAGCCAGCATCTGGATCTGAAGCATCGAGCTGCAGTCGCCTTCAGAATGGACCTATTCAACAAGGAGAAGGAGGATACCAAGTGGTTTTATCAAATACCGGAATTAGTTTTTGCCGCTTTTCCCAGAGGAATTCTGTTATGGTTTTCTCATACAATCCTGATTGCAGCATAATACGGTAGGTAACAAAACGATGCAATATTTCCCAGTTATTATTCTGCCTCCACGGCAGTGGCTCCCGGAGGGCTAGCGGAGCGTCATTCCAATCGTTTGATCCATTTCTATTCATGGGGACAAGATCTCGTAGAGCCATAAGTACTTCATATATA
>PQXL01000099.1:0-96053 GCA_004916875.1 Botrytis galanthina
TGGGGGGAGGTGGTTTCTATCTAGGTGGAAGTATTTGATTCCAAGATTATAATTTTATATTTGATACATGGTTTCCGTTGTAGATAAAGATGAGATGGGTGAATATTATCTTTAAAGACACCTGACTGCTATGACAGTTCTACACGAGCCAGCTTCTCTCCCGATCACGAAGACATCGCTCTCTGAATACTGCTTTTAGTCTGCAGATTTGTCACACTTTTTGAAGAGAAATGTTTGTACCAAAAATTATTTTTTAATTTGTACTCAGGTATAGTGCTGCTCCTTAATTCCGTAATTTCATAATCCCAGAAACCCATAACGCAATATGAAACTAATAATACACTCGTACACCGATATACTAATATACTTGTTCGTGCACACTGTCCTTTCACTATTTTTTTTCAACCGCACACACCTCTCTTCATTCATTGATTACCCTTCTTAGCATCCTCTGCATCATCCTTTGGCACACTAACAACAACGGGCACAACCACACTATTAAGATTTCGAAGTGCCTACAAATCGTCACCATTAGCAACACACACTTTACACCCGTCCGACCATCGACCAAAAGAAAAAGATAAGCTCACCTTAACGAAAAACCCCTCACTAGGCACATTCCCATTCCACGCATCCTGAACCTTTGTAATCTTTCCCTCTCCACCCTGTCCCTCCGTCCAGATACTCACCTTACTCTCAACAGTCTGTGCCATACCCCCCTTCAAGACATATTTCGTCTTCAAATCCATCTCGATTGGATTCCCTGCACTCGTGACCTCATGTCCTAGACGTTCTATATTGTTACAGACAGCTTTTAATCCAAACCACTGAGCAGAATATTGTTTGCGTCCTTCGGCATTGGTGATTTGATCGGCAAAAACGGCGGTGTCAGACCAGAGAGATAATTTTTGTTGGGAGGGAAGACCTGCGAAGAGCTTGGGGGAGGTTAGTCTCTTGGTTTGAGTGTACTGAAGGGAAGGGAAAAAAAAGTAAGAAGCAAAAGCCCGAAGCAGCAAAGGAAAAAAAAGGGAACTCATACATCCAAAACACTTCCCACGACCACCTTCTGTTTCTGATTCAACTCCACTCCCGGGGCGGTATGAACATTCGTATTTTCAATTCCCAACTCACTGAATCCCTCTGTGCCAGCACCTCCAGCACTTGCATTTGCAGAGCCCGAAGTCGTACTATACAATCTACTTCCCTTTCCCAACTCGTTTGAGCCTCTACGGGTATCATCGGCACTGGGGATTCCTGATGACATATTCGAGGTTGTATGTGTAGTATGAGAGATTGCTCTTGCTCCTGCTGTTGGTGTATTGAAAGGAGATGTAGCAAAGTACGAAATGGGGGTAGTAACTTTACTTCCAAAGGGGATCTTTCTCGCAGAAGTAGATGTAGATGTTATCTTTTGTAGAGATCTGGCGAGTGAGGAACGCATTAAGTACCTGAGCGTGATGATGAGTTGAGTAGAGACGTCGATGAAGGGATAGAGAGAAACTATGGGAGTGAGAAAGAAATGTGGAATGTTTGTACCTGCCTTTTCTATCTTATATGCATAAATCACGTACGACTTATTAGTACCTACCAGGTAGCTAGCATTTACAGCTCCAAATTATGATGTAAGGTAAGGAAAGTATTCTGAGGGGCAATTGCCTGTCTACCTATCCAGATGCTCGTAAATCCATACGAGTCTTGACATCATTGATGTTTAAATCCGGAAGGGGTATGGTGAATGTTTTACCCCACATGATTTCTCCAAAGCTCCCGTCATTAGTGTCCGCTCTGATTAGACATCAACCTCCGTGATATCAGATTACGAACCTTTTTCAGATATTACCTGGTGAGTACTTGGGTATCACAATAGCGACACAGCAGAAAGGAAAATGGAGGATTGAGGATAGAACGTGAAAATGGAAATATATAAAAGATATCAAAACAAATAGCTTTTTAGTTTGAAAAATCAATTGTAATAATGCTATGCATGCTATCATCTCTATCAATCATGGGTATTTTCCCCATGTATCATCAATAACGTCTCAACTCCATTTTTGGTATTCGTATGCGTTGCATATTCGTGATTCATAATTATCCTTCCACTCACAATTGTCCTCCCCTGGTCACCTAGAAGACCTAACCTTTAATGCTTCCCTCAAGCTTGCACAAGGAAGCTACCTTACTTGCAAGGTCATCAGCTTCACTTCTTGTGGCAGCTTCGGCATATACTCTCAAAGCATCTTCCGTGCCACTTGCTCTTGCGAAACTTCTACCATCCTTGAATTTGGCGACAAGTGCATCGATTTGTTGTTGTGTGCCTTGTGGCTCTACGAGCTTTCTCTCAGCATCGGTTGTCTTGAAAACGTTTCTATCGGCAACTTCAACTCGGACAAGACGATTGGGTAGGTCAATATAGGTAGAATCCCATTCCTTTGGTGTCCAAGACTTGTGGGCCAGGATTGTCTCAACCAGTAACATATCAGAGAGTGCATCTCCAACCGTTTGATTGATCAAATCGGTGAGAGCACGGAGAGTTTCCAAGGCGTTGGCCTGAGCAGGAGATTCTGGGGTCGTGCTAGCAAATACTTTCAAAGCTTGTTGGGAGAAGACTACAGTGCCGTGGCCATTTGCTTCAAAGTAAACACCAACATCGAATTTAGTAGCAGCATGATGTAACCATTTGACACCAGTAGGAGTACAGACGACAGGAAGCTTCAAGGTCTTCTCAACATACTTTGTGCTAGCACCATTGGCGTAAGCAGTTTGCACAACACCGATTCTCAATTCATCTGCCAATCCAGCTTCTCTAGCAAGATCACCAATGAAAGAAGCTGCGAGTGTAGCGATTCTATCACCATCCAATAGACGGAAACCATGGTCAGAATCATTGAAATAGTAAATGATTCGGTCAGCATCTCCATCTAATGAGCAGCATCGATCATTGTTTCCAGCTTTCGATGAAGGGGGAGCTCGTTGTTTGGTCTTGACATAATCGGCACCGCACTTTGAAATATGAATATTAGTCATTGAAATCAACAATATAAAAATTACTAACCTCGTGGTTTAAGTTCTCTGCTTTCAAAACGTCATCGTTGAATACTTTGATGTCGAGGATTCCCTTTGGGAGATACTTGATCAACTCAGCCAATTTGGGACCTCCAACACCGTTGGCACAATCGACGGTGACTGAACCAGTAGCCTTCTTTCCCTTCATAGCTCTCTCAAAAGCCTTTGCCAACTTCTCATAGTATCCAACCTCACTAACATCTCCATAAGCTTGTGGTGTACCCTCAGTGTTCGTGCATCTCGTCAAATAATGCAATTGCGGTGTGGTAAGCAACTTGTAATCCGTATAATCTGTGCCCGTCGCCTCAAGAGCATCGATAAGAGCCGCTACCAATTTTGGTCCCGAAGGTCTAGTATCTCTGGCATAAATGACTCTTGCAGGAGTCTCTGGGTTGATTTTCAAATCCTTCTCCAACTTGCGATAAACGTTCACCACATCCTCATTCTTCGCATTGGCCAACTGTGTACTGTATGCCTCCCAGCTGTTCTCCAACATCTCTCCCATGGGATCAACTAACTTTACGCCGTTATCCTCAGGTGGGTTGTGCGACGCCGTAATCATAACTCCGATGGTTTGACCACCCAGTTTGCGCGATCGAAGGGCGGCGACGAGACCAACGCGAAAGACGACGGAATCGAGAAGATTAGCCTTCATACGGAAGCCCGCGGTTCCATATTGGAAAACCCGATCGGCAGGTTTGGGGTGCTTGTTTGAAGCTTCGAGAATTTTGGAATCCATATTGTCTGACTTGATGAGCGAAAATAAAGACCTGTAATAGAGAGAAAGGCTGGGGGAGAGAGGAAGATTATAAGAGGATTGTAGGACCCCAATATAATTATCCAGTTTAAGGTGCTCCAGAATGCGTGTTTTATTCCCGATCTTCTTTCCTTTTACCTTATAAGTATTCAACGTACCTTTGTTGAGATTTGTCTATGCGTTTCTATGCGTTGGACATAAAATTTGAGGGGCTGATATTATTAGGTAGGCAGGTAGGTATTTAATTTATGTTCTATTTAAAGATTCACCGATTTTGTTAGGAGCTGCATAATTTGCGCATAAAATGGCGCAAAGTGCCAGGTGGTGGTGACCTTCAGCTACTATGAAGATTATGCTGTGGTGCGTATTAATAAGCAAGTTCCCAGATTATTTGAGCGACTAATACGTACAATTCCAACTGTGATAATAAATCTCACAAGAGGACTTGACTGAATATCTAGCAGGTAATGTATGTATTTGGCTATTTGAAACCTCACTCATTATGCAGTATTCGAGTTGAATTTATTTGGTCTGTTGTAATTATTTCTTTTGTTTGTCTTGAAGCCATTACAATCCTCCATGTAAAATGTCCGGAAAACATCTGTCTCGCTATTCCAGATTATGCATCATCGCTCAGTTGCGAAATATCCTGTGAAACTCCTGTATTGTATGCAGTGACCGCCCAGATACTCCATCCATGCATGAATATGTGCAAAAGATACCCCTTTTCATGATTTATCATCCCACAAGAACCATCACCTCCACCCCACTTCCCCGAATGAAGTTGAAAGCCTGTGTTACAGTGAACACTTAATTATACAACTCATCCTCATCAATATCACCCATACTCATTGCGTAGTCTTCATCGTAGTCATCTTCGCCATAACCATTACCATTCACTTCACCTCTCCAATCGTCACCAGCCGGCTCATTTGTCTCATCATCAACCTCTTCGACGATTTCCTCCTCACCATCAACTATACTACCAGAAACTGAGCCAGGAGCCGTGGATGCATCTCTACTGGTAACTTTACTTCCCGTAGCGACACTACCAGGTCCAGACCTAGTGCCAACGGTCTTGAAAATATCTCTAATTGCTTCATAGTTGATCTTCTTACTCCAACTTCTTTCCTTCATTGCGTTGACAGTTGCTTCTGCTGGTGTACTAGCTACACTGGTTTGTCCTTCTCCAATTCTTGGCTTCTTCTTTCTAGCTCTGGTAACCTTTGGTGGACCCATGGCAGCTTTTCTCTTTTCGAAGTCCTTTTGTTGTTGTTTGCGAAGCCAATCTTTATTTGCATTGAGCCAAATTTGTTCTTTCTTGGCAACTTCAGCATCAGGAAGTACACAATTCATGACCTCTTCATCATCGGCGAATTCATCCTCTCCAATGTGAGTATCCATGCTAACATACTTTTGAGGGTGGTTTGCTTCCGCGTAGAGAAGGTGGATATGTGCTTTCTTTTGGGCTATAGCGAAACTAATTGCATGCTCCTGCGTGTGAGGATCAGAGACCATTTCTGTGATTTGTTGCTCGAGTTCGTCTTCTACTGCGAGCCATTCCTCTGGCATTTCGATAGGAGGTTCATCATTTCGTGGACGACCGGGGCCTCTAGTAGGTGCACCGGCGTGTTCTTCGAGTTCTTTGGCAGCTTCTGCATCGGCGGGCTCAACGTCGCCAAACTCAGCAACAAGTTTGTTGAACGATGTACCAGATTCATCTTCAATAGCGTCGTCCAAAAGTCGTGGATCGATATTCTCCTCTCGGGAGGCAGGAATTGCAGGAATAGCAAAGCCATCGGCATCTCGTCGTACTTCTGCCGGTGGTACTGGAGCTCCAGAGGTAGACTTTTGTCTCTTATTGCTTTCATCGTTTTCCTCTTCAGTATCCTCCGCATTGTCTTCCTCGGTCTCGGTTGCTTTGCCTTTGCCCTTACGCTTGCGTTTCTTCTTTTTCTCCTCCATTTCTTTGAGGTAGGCTTCGGACTTTTGGTAAAATGAAGGAGGGTCGTGTGCAGATTCCAAAAACTCGTTGTTGAGAAACTCTTCAACTGTAAGAGCACTACTTGGTGTTCTCTTAAATTCCTCCAAACGCTTTTGAATAGTGGCTGTTGTAACTTTGACGACATAAACTACTTCGGTGACTGTGCGACGAAAATTATTCATTCGTGCCGCTAGGATTAAACAAGCACCACAAACACCGGAAGGTCTTCTTCCCATAACCATCCAATCCAGACTCATTCTTCGAACCATACGAATTGCATCATCGGCGACCTTTTCGGTTTGTTCGTAGAACTCGAGTTTGGAAGCGAATTTCCAGATCAAATCTTCGGGAAGAACTGGTAAAATGCCATCCGTAGCCAATGAAATCTGTTTATGAAGAGCTTTGAAATATTTACCGAGTGTAAATACATTAACCTATTATCGTTAATAAAATGTCAAATGATATGCCAAGAATGCGAACATACCTGGGACTTGTCGGCAAAATCAATAAGCATAACTCTGCATGGCTGTTCCTTTCTACAGGCGCTATACAAGCAAACAGCTGCCACAAGATCCGTTCTACGACCTTGAATAAAATTGTTCATCGATGCAAGTTTGAAGATTTGATGACCAACACCGACGACTTGATCTGAGATCCCAAGTTGATTTGCTAAAGCTTGCATGACACGTTTTCCTACATGGTGTTAGCTTCAAGCAAAGGAAATAGGGGTCTCGCCAGCACTGACCTTCGCGAAGAGTATTCTCCTTGTTACTTTCCCCTCCACCAGCTCTCCTAAAGGCAGGTCCCATGGTTTGAGCACCACCTTGATCCGCACCAACATGACTTCCTTGAACGATTGCAGCACCACTGCTACTTTCTCCAAATTGGATTTCTGAAACAATATTTGAATCATCAACCACAGTACCACAGTTATGACATACACCATCTTCGATCTGAGGTTTAGTACATTGTGGATTTGGACAAGCTGGTCTTGCTTTGCCTCTTGCAGCACCCATGGCAGCTTTTCGAGAAAGTGCAGTAGGAGCTTTAATGGGTTTCATATTCCTCAAGGGATTGGGCCGCGCCAGCGGTACTTTTGGTCGTGGAGGCATTTTGATGATGAATTTTGATGGATTGATGAATTAAAAACTGATACAGGCAACCAAGTATAAATTGACCCCTCTACCCCGCGATGTTTCTCACTCGCCCCCCTAATGAAATTGGATTAATTCTCGTCGTCGCAAAGCAACTGGCAAAGCATCAATTACTACACGTGATCGTAGTATATGCTTGATGAAAAGGATTGGTTGCAATATTTGTTTCGATGGCGAGGTGAAAAGGAAGAGTTGAGTTGGGTGTTGGTGTGTGGAAGGGCACGAAGGTTTTCCAAAAAGCGAGAATGGATTTGTGTTGTTTTGGCGTAGTGGTTTGCTAAATGAACTCGCCCTTTTTTTCACTGTTCGGTGGTGGGGTACGGAACACGCTAAACCGTTTTCATTGATTTAGCGAACAGAAAAATCATTATTTTGGAACCTTTTCTTTGAAGCTTCACTCGACTCACTCATCAATTGTAGATTTTATTCATAACTATTGAAGTATTGGGTATAAAAATGTAGAGAAAATTCTCAAGGATTAAGAATTCACTTCCTGAGTAATCTATTCATTAAGATTGGATATTACAAGAAGTCTTAATGAATCACGACATCTTTCATACCCAACTATCTCCTTCGTAGAGTACCTACCTTGGAGTGAAAGAAGTCAAGAAAGAGAAGATAGCATTGAGAACAAGGTCAACCTTAAGCTCCGACTTTCCGTTCCCTCCTCCTCTCAGTTAGTGTAACCCGAGCGAGGATTGCCCAGATGTTCGTACAGCAGTCTTCAAGCTATCACTTCGTAGGTGTACTAGATACTAGATACTAGATACTAGATGGCTACTAGACATGTGAGATGAAGTGTAACAAGTACCTACCTACCTACCACCTACCTATAGCTACGAAAGATATCAGGATGTTGAATACATCCAAAGTAGCGATGGTCAAGTTGTCTCTGTTATTCTCTCTACCATCATCTATCTATACTTTCTGTATCATGGCATTGACCTGCGAAATTGTGCCATAATAAATATGTGCTGGGTGAGATTCTGCATTCTGTGGCTTTTCCCCAATAACTTTCTATCAAAATGTTGTTCGACCTATAAATAATCTTCGATCCCCAAAGTGGAAGGCGGTGGTAGAATTTCGGCCGCTTGGTGAGAAAAAAATCCCTGCATATTGAGACATTTTGGTGCTTTTATCAACCTTGAAATCTCTTGATTAAATACAAACATTTTATCCTTTTCCTCTTTTTCTACCACCCTTCCATCACCTTTACACTTTTTTCTTCCTCTCCCTTTTACCATCTTTTGTGCTACTTCCAAGCACAATACATACACAATCATGGCTGACGATCCAATGAAGGGATTGGAGCATTCCGAGGCTCATTACTTCAACAGGTGAATATATACTCTTCAATCCAATCTTTGCCGATAAGGACGCTTTATGCTAATCTTCAACATAGTTACAACCATCATGGTATGTAAAACACTCAATAAGATACCAAAGGAAATTGCTAATCAATACATAAAGGAATCCATGAAGAGATGTTGGTATGTAATTGACAAGCAGGAAAAAAACCGCTTCTCTCAAACTTTACCCCGCTTGCTAACCAAATAAATAGAAAGATGAAGTCCGCACTCGATCATACATGAATGCTATTGTGCAAAACAAGCATCTTTTCAAGGACAAGATCGTTCTTGATGTAGGATGTGGTACCTCCATTCTCAGCATGTGTGTATTTTTCTTTTCCAGCATCTCAAATTTTCAGAAACTGATGGGATGAAAGGTTCGCTGTCAAGGCCGGTGCTAAACACGTCATCGGTGTCGATATGTCCACCATCATCGAGAAGGCCCGTGAGATTGTCGAAGTCAACGGCATGTCCGACAAGATTACATTACTTCAGGGAAAGATGGAGGAGGTTGTACTTCCATACCCAAAAGTTGATATCATCATCTCTGAATGGATGGGCTACTTCTTGCTCTATGAATCCATGTTGGATACCGTTCTCTACGCTAGAGACAAGTATCTTGCGCCAAATGGTTTGATCTTCCCAGACAAGGCTACCATTTTCATGGCTGGTATTGAGGATGGAGAATATAAGGATGAGAAGATTGGATGTAAGTTTTCTGGAGATTTCCACATGGCCAATATTTTCTCCAATATTTGCATACTAACGTATCAAAGTCTGGGACAACGTTTATGGTTTCGATTATTCTCCTCTCAAGGCTACCGCTCTCACCGAACCTCTCGTCGATACCGTCGAGATCAAGGCTGTCGTTACCGACCCCACCGCAGTCCTCACCCTCGATCTCTACACATGCACCAAGGAAGATCTCGCTTTCTCCTCTCCTTTCAAGCTTGATGTTCGTCGCAATGATTTCGTCCACGCTCTTATTGCATGGTTCGATATCGATTTCACCGCGTGCCATAAGCCTATTAGATTCAGCACTGGTCCTCACACTAAATACACTCACTGGAAACAAACTGTTTTCTATTTGAGAGAAGTCTTGACTGTTGAGCAAGGAGAGCAAATTGTTGGACGATTGGACAACAAGCCAAATGAGAAGAACCCAAGAGATTTGGATGTTAAGATTCAATATAAGTTGGAGACTACAGATCCATTAAGACAAGCTGAAGGAGGTGCTGAATATAAGATGTGCTAGAGAGCTCTCCAAAAATCCTATGTGATGAGGGAGGGAAGAGACTTTCGCGGCTGAGAGCGCAGTCTCTTTAAGGGAATTTAATTCTCTCATTTGTCAATCAAGAGATGATTTGATATTTCTATGAATGGACTGAACTGGGTATTTCCTTTGGCGTCAAAGATGGACCCATTCAAGATAAATAAATGGTTGGATGGATGGGAATAACGAGATCTAAGATATGGCTCAAGATCTTGAGTAAGCATAGCATTGCATTGTAGCGCAAAATGGCAAGCGAGCTACGCAGTTGATAATATCTAAATGCAAATAAAAGCCATGAAAGACAGACCTTTTGCTTGACGTGGGTGAATGAATGTAGTGACAGCAGTGTGCGTTTTATCTAGAGGTGTAGTGAAGAGACCTTAATCTACTCCTGTTTTCAGATATGGAATGTTCTATTCAAATAATGGATATCTATAAGCGATCTACTTCTGCCTTGTTACGCCTCAAGTCCCGGTAGAGAATTCGAAGAAACAAAAACAGAAGCTGCAACAAAAACCAAGATACTCAAGTGTCGTCCTCCCAAAAAGTACGAGATCATTGGGCAGGTGACCAAAGATTCATTTCTTCAATCGCCCCTCCTCCAATTCATCCAATCGTATCTCTCTTCCCCGATTCCAATTATTCCTAACGCACTGCAACACAAAACGTGAACTCCAAAACCGAGCCTGACCCTCTGCACCCTTTTCCTTTCCCACATTTTCCTTCAATCCTATGTCTCTATCCTCTATCAATATTTCCCTATCCATCATAGATTCGGATAATATGTCCGAGACACTCTCCCTCGCCCCAACTCAAATAACACCTCCCCAGACCTCCGCAATCCGCGCGCTCAACGCACCCTGGACCTTCTTATTGCCTACTAGCGCACCGATTTCATTTGACACCATTTCTCTCTTTCTTTTCTTACTCGCTTCTTCGGGATCGAGGAGGAGCGCAGGGCCTTTTCCTTTTCCTTTGGCTTTGGATTTCGAGGCATCGCTGACTGGGGCTCCGGCTCCTTCGTCGCCGTCGAGATTTTCAAAAGCTTCCAGGAATGCTCGAGGGGTTGCCCATCGCTTTTGTATCTCGATTGCCTTGCTAGCTGTGATACCTCTGGTTCGCATGAGCATTTTGAGGAAAATGTCTTTTAGAGTTAGGTTTTGAGATTTGCTGGATAGAGCGTCGAAGGCGTCGAACGTGATGTTATATTCTCGATTTGGTTCTGTCTTCCGGAGATGTTGCATCAAGGGAGTGTAGTTTTTGACGGATAGTACTTTTGTGGGAATGATATAAATGGGATTTTCCTCGTATTGTTTCTTGAGCAGTTTGGTCATGCGCTCGATGTAGTTGAGACTTTCATTCAGATCGAGTGTTTGCTTCACGTGTATACCATCTTGAACCATCATTTTGGCAATGGAGGTTGTGATTCCATCGCCCCACTTGTCCAAGATATCTGCGTCGATTTTCTTGTGTTCGACGAGGTATTTGACATTTGTGATGCTAGATCGTTTGAGACGGAATTTCTGCTCTTCATATCGACCATCTTTTATAGATCCGATGAGATCGTCGAGTCGTTTGCGCTCCATAATGTAGTCCAGCATGATGAGGTTAGATGCTCCGAGATTGAGCCATTTGGCTTTGTCTTCACGGACGCGTGCTACCCAGAGGAAATCGCCGAGAGGGAGAGCACGAACGGAATGGGGAACGCCCATGCTGGCGAGTTGGTTAGGGATTCCATCGCGGTCTTTTTTGCTGGCGACTTCGCGGTTGTCGAGGACGAGTTCGACGGTGAAGGTGCCGGGACGCAAGATGATGGGTTCGAAGGTTGGGATGTTCGTGGTTTCTCCATTGGGTATGTTAGGAATATTGGGGTTTGATTGGGATGATGGACGGGATAGAGAATCAATTTCTTCGAGTTCTGAATCGGAATCGTTGCCTTGGTTTCTTGAAGCTGTTTTGGATGGACCTGCTACGACAGGTTGGAAGTCATGTGCTCTTCCCAATGTAGGATCACCGCTAGCTTTGATGGTATCCGCAAGATCCCATCCCTCATCTGTGAGATAATATCTGCTTGCTGGGTTCTTCTTCGTGTAAACAAAATCTTTGTTGATCAACGTCTTCATAGAATTCCATGCCGTAAAAAATTCACTAGGTCTTGTCTGTGTGAAAGAAGTATCGCAAAGAGGTTCTGCCAAAGCGATAATCTCCTCCTTAGTAATTCCTATTCTACCATTTCGTGGTTGAGTTCCCAAAGCCAACATGATAGCATAAGCACCCGATCTCAATTTCGGAACATAGGGTTTAGGCTTCCTCGCTTTCTTTGGTGAAGGCGAAGGCGTCACAGATTCTCCCCCATCATCAACAGCTACCGATTTTCTCTTTTTGCCCCTCGGTTTTTTAGGCATAGGGATACCCATCTCATCGCAATATTTCTCAAGACTATCAGTCAGTCTTTTTGCAAGACCCTCTCCAAGTCCGTTCAAGCATACTGCTTCACTAGGATGATCAAATCGCATAGGACATGCTTTCATTGAATCACGAGCTTTTTTGACGGTCGGAAGAGATTTGTATCCCCGTTCTTGTGCTTCGACAACCCATTCCTCAAGCCATTTGAGCAGTAGGGGATTCCCGCATTCAATTGCAGGAGGCATTATGTAAGTCTGATTGATGACTGCAAGTGGAAGAAGTACAAGGCAAAATTGGAGAATGTGAAGGCAAAAAACAAGTTGTAGGAACAGGTTTGTGGCAATTGCTTAATGAAGGAACCTGGAATATTAAGTTTCCATGCAAAAAACAAGCTTTGCGATGATAGCTTGTGGATTTATTGGTATTGCATTGAATAGATGGTGGAATAGCGACGGCAGTAATGGATGAATGAAAGAGTTCCGAACAAAATCAAAGATATCCAGTCGACGCGACAACGGAAACAATCACGGCCGATTGCGCGCGGTCACATGACAGCTGCTACGCTCTTTTGGCGACTTCATGCATAGATTTGTGCTGAATGTTATGAAAGTGACTGAGAAGTGCAACCTTGTCGGTATATGATTACTAAGCAATCGAATATGCATTACTCGTATGCTTGGTAACTTCGTGTATTAATTTTGAACTCTCGTCAATTCCTTCTGCTGTGAACCTTCTACTTCGATATACTTACTAAGTACTTGCCATACTTCCCACCCCTTCTTTTCTTGGATCTGACAATGCGGAGGGGCTTTGACCTAAATGTATGAAAGATCACGAAGATCACGTAGTCGTCTTCTTGAAAGACGCGAACGACTTACAATGAATGTCCTTTACAATTCTCCCCTCCAAGCCACAGGCTCCGGTTGCTTACAAGCTCATTGAGAGCCAAAATATCAATCAGGGTTCTCCACTCATCGTATTCATCAATGGTCTTGGTTTGCCATCTGTACCATGAACTTCCACGATTGCTCTTCTTCAACAGCCCACTACTTCTGTGAGGCCAAGCATTTTTGGCATACGATCGCTACGGTCAAGGTGCCACGACCTCTCAAGATTCAGTCGATAATATACCAGGAAAAGGCCCTGGATATGGTCACGATCTTCAAGAGCTAATCCAAGTCACTGCTCCGACAAACTCCAAGCTTGTCCTAGTTGCAGCTAGTATTGGTGTTCATTTCGCTCGACTCTACGTTCATAAACACCAAGTCGCTGTGGAAGGTCTCTTATTCCCGGATCCAAGTATTGGCAACGCTGAAGCTATGGATCTTTGGCTAAATTCTCATACTCCTGACTTTGAAGAAAGCGATGTGGTATGAGATGATTATACTCTGGAACAATACATCGAATCATACGCTACATTAGGACGAACATTCAACACTGATGTTAAGAGCTCTGAAGGTTTAGGTAGAAGAAATGTCTTGCAACTTCTAATCACCCCTTCCTCTCCCAGACTCCAAGGACCGAATGGCAAAGAGGCATGATTGAAGGTTATTGGGCATGACCCTGAACCTTTCGTAGAAGAGATGTGGAGAATGTTAAAGATTCCCAAACACATTAACAGGAAGTATACTCAACCGTATGTTTTTCCATTTCTGTAGGGATGATGCAATGTTTAACAGATTCGCAGTGCATGGCAAAAATACAATGAAGCATTACTTAATCTCACTGATTCTGACCGTTCAACGAATAAAGTCCTTGTTGCTCCTGGTTGTGATCATTTTATTTAAAAGAATAATCCTCAATTCGTTGCTACGCAATTAGGGGATCTGATTTCGAGAATTTGCGAGTAGATTCGAAGCTGTAATATCTGGCTAAAGGTAATACGCGCGAAATTCAGTGCGAAATAACGGAGAACAAATTGCAAAAAAGTCCAACAGTCCTCAGAGATAATGGTTGGGATGGCCTCAAAAAGATACTGAAAGAATCGTGATCAGTATGCTCAATGGCCCAACTCGTCTAAGACTTTCAGGTGTATGATCTGAATTGTCAAGAACCTTCAAATGGATTCGCTTGGATGTCACAATGAAAGCCTTAAAACATTTTTTGTGGACAAAATCAAGGTTTTGGAGAGAAAAAGCGTGAAATTTTGAGTGTCCAGTCCAAAGTTCTTAGACTGTTTCTTCAGACTTTCGTGACGGACTACAGAGTAATTTCTTGGATTATTGGAAATACTAATAATCGTTCTCATATGTTGATTATCATTCACTGACAATTCTCGGAAGAGAAATCTAATGGCGTTGTTACATATCTAAAAGTCCTGTCAGAGCTGAGACGCAGGCTGGATCCCTACAAGTGCTATACTGCTCTGAGGACTACTCACTGGGGAAAGAATCAGAAGTCATATTTTCAAGCTATATTTAGCGCATTCTATCGTCTTCCAATTAGAGCCAACGAGAAGAACTTTTCTACATTTGTTGCACATCTGGAATTCAATGCACAGGCCTTATCCCAGCAAGCGCTCTTTTTAGGTCTCCTAGTGGGAGGTGTCCAGATAAGTTGTTTCTTTGGTTCTGGACACCGGTAGTAGCCCGGTGTGCATCCACCTCAATTCTTAGAGATGCAATTTGGGGCATTAGTCATGACAATAAAATGGCTATGAGTGCTGATCTTTATGCATTCATCCCCTCTTATCTCCTTGATTCCAGTATTCACCGTTTGAGAAGTCTGGCATCTTTCAATTAAAGCCTTTCTTCCCCCTTTCCCCCTTCCCCCACCCCAAAAGCTGTGTATCTATATGTCTCTCAGACCTCTGGTTCCTAAAGGTAAATTCATGAATGCGCAGTATCCGTTACCTCGAAATAGTTTGGTAAGTTCTCTAGTCTGAGGTAATTCTCGGCAAGCTCTTGTACTTTGAACTACTCTTACGTTATCCATCAGCCATTCTCGTGGAAATGAAATTTTGCCCGTCTGGTAGCTTCAACAGGGTTCATCTTAACAAGCCCCACATCGAGTAATTTTAGTAGTATACCATGATTACCAAGTTTCTAGAAATTGACTAGGGAAAATCTATTCCAGGAATTGTTCATTCTTGGCTCCGATAGTTGGAGCTGCCTCTGATCACTTTCAAATCACAGTCACTGGTCTCTTATAACATAAATCATTTGCAAATCTTGACACTTTGAATTGTGGATTTCATCCTGAAAAGTCTGTAAGTATCATTCTAGAGTTCACAAGTTATGCTTTAGGCGTTAGACTTGATCCTTTAATAACCCTGATAACCGGAACTATTTTAGAAACATGCATCATTTTGAATTTTCAAGAACGATATGTTGCACATCTAATGACACTCCGCTCAAGATTGTCATCCTCACTAACGGTATATATAGCGCCCGGCATGTAAAGAAATTCACAATATAACTCTTGAATCCTGGTATCACACATTGAACCACGCGTCTTCTTAGCACTAAATCAAAGAAACGCACTTTTTAATTTTATCCAGTCAAAACCAACAAAATGGCCTTCGTTGCATATCTACATCACCAATTTACACAGGGTATCCTAACAAGAACATTAGAAGTTTTACGTATATCGGAGAATCGCTGCATACACAATTGCCGGTAAAAGTTGGAAGAAAACTTCATCACTTTGGCTGGGGTGACTAGAACTGGTTGTGTTCGTAAATTCCATGATACTAGATTCGTACTCATAGAAATAGTGCTTTAAACCTTTAGGTTCTTGAAACCTGCTTCGCCGCGTCATGCTATGTTATCCTTTTTTCTCTCTTTCATTTGGGAACTTCTAGACCGTGAATGCTGACTAGCTGGCGTGAAGTCTAATTTCTGACACTTCGCTTAGTATCCTGGCAGTGTGTCGTACAATGATGTCCTAGTAAAAAGTTTAGTTCGTTTAATGGCAGCCATTCTATTTTTGATTATTATGTCTCGTTCTAATGAACCTTCTACAGGAATCCCCTTTGCTTCTTCATGACTCCTGCGCAGTAATCTTGTACATGTTATCGATCAATAATCCAAGGAAACTTGAATTAGAATCATGATTTCATCTTAAACAGGCCCAACAGCTGCACGAATTACCCTCTCTCGCCCCCTCTCTCACCCACTCAAAAGTCACCCATCTAAATCTCTCATTTCACTTCCGTTGCAGATCTACATGCTCTGATAGACAAGTATCATCCCCACCAGTGCATCATGGTAAGGTCATACTATATCTTAGACTCAAACTGCAAATCCACTACACATCCCGACTTTCCACATCTTCCCTTCATAATCTTCTAAAACTGTCTTGTTGCACATCTACAAATTCCACGCACAGGCCTTATCCCAGCAAGTGCACAACTAATAGATAGCTCGACGAACAAACTATAACACTAGTCTCTGGTCAGCCGATCTTTCAGATGCTCCAATCGAATTTTTCAGATCAGTATTGTTGCATGTCTATAAGTCATTTCCAAAGGCTCATCCTAACAAGTACAGACACCATACCGTTTTCGCTTCCAAGCTATAAGTCTTGGTGCAAGGCCAGCGCGGCTTTTCCTTCTATTTCGTGCTCAATAATCAGAAAGATCTACCACGGAAAGCCCTGGCATAATAACTAAAGAAACTATAAAAGTCTTCCGATCTTCATCCTGCAAACCACATCACTCTATAAACTTCAATAGTATTGGGGTACTACTACTTTTACAGTTTTAAATATAGGCTCTAACTAACGATGAAGTTCCACGACGTCCCATTTTTAGATCGAACAACCTCCACTCAAGTTCAATGGTTATGATTCTTCCAATCACAACTCTCGAAATACTTTTGTTGCACATCTAAATCTGGGAATTGCAAGGCCTACCCCGACAAGCGTGCAAGTAGTACTTCATAGCCCACAAACCACTGCAAGAACCTCAACTTGGAGCGGATATATACCGAGATGATCCCTCGGATCTAGTAATTACATACATGAATTCGTCCATGAGTTGAAATTTACACCTTATACTTCGAAATATCTTTAGTTCACACTTGAATTTTTACATCGCGGGTATTTTCACGTAATTTCGAGGAACCCGTGTGGATAATGTATATACATTATTCATCCGGAGAGGATAGTAAACTGTCATCATCATTACTGCCTCTAGAAACTTGAATCCATATTGTCTGTGCATATTGCGTCGTGCATATACTCTTCTTATCCCGTCTCGTACTCCTACACTCAAAGTTCTCAATCGAAGTCACTCAAAGAATTTTCCCTGCTGTATAGCGGCCTGGATCTGAATACTTTAGGCTAGACCTGATTCGTAGCTCAAGATGCTGTCATGCTTGCCCGAGCTCTTTGAAGGATATAAATAGTAGAATCTTGCAGGTGTAGCAAGGGCTATTAAGATTCACATGGGACAATACTTGTGCAGAAAATAGAATTGATATAGTAAGCATACTTTGAGAGCATAAAAAATCAAGAACTCCAGCCCATAGTATCATTACACACGAACATACCTCATCAAATCGATACTTGCATACTCATGAACAAATAAGACTACCACGTTCGCCGATATCTCAACAAATAATATATTAATCGTGAACAGCGACATGAACTAGTGTATCATCGACTAAGTAAGAGAGTAAGCGTTGTACGCGAGGGGGGTATGGAGAACAACCAGCCTCCCTTGAATCCTCTATATCATATATCATATTCTATTCTGCCTATGATCAACTGTAAACATCATCCCTAGAAGACTGCCACTCATTTGTGCAGTCCGTATCTAATCTCGCCACTTAATGTCAACATATCCAGAAAAGCGGTTCCAGACCGACATATTCTGATTACTTTCGTATCTTGGTCATTTCGTGGATGTAAAGAAAAATCATCTAATTCAATGCCGTAGATCGTCATTCATGTCCACTTCACTTTCCCTTCCTACATCAAGCTCCACTTCCAAATCTAATCTCATCATCTCGACGACTATTCTCTGAATCCCCATTTTAATCTTATATCCGGCCAGACCCAACAACGCAACAATGATAAGTAACAAGTTGATGATGGCCAATCAGCAAAGTCAGCCCGTATTCTATCACTGTAATCTGCGTAAAGAACAGCCTTTCGACCTTCCAATTTCGGCGTCAATAATGCTGGATAAGAGAAACCGAAGAGGACATGTTCCGCTCGCAGATGCTGATTGAGGGGCCGAAGGGTTTGCAAAGAATGTTTAAGTGATGGATTCGCAATCTGTATCCTTGCATTTTCCCTTGTCGCGTTTTTCTTTCCTGTTCTTCTTTTTAACATCCGAACGGCGATAAATGCGACTAGTTGCACGGCGATTTCTCTTTATGGGTTTGGATGCATGGCGAAGATACTACTCTATCAGTCTCTATGTTGAACTCCAGGCCCTGAATGGGAAAATACGTTGAAACATTCCACTTATGTACACTTCATGCCGGGCATCGTTAATGATACAAGGGTAATCTTTGAGCGGAATTATTTTTGGCCTTAGTTCAACTACGAGTCGAGTATAATCTCATGTATGATATATTGGGGGTATATCAAGACATATAGAAGACAAGAATGGTCACATTTGTTGTTAGTTAATCAGATAATAGATAATGTAGCAGCGATTAACCAATCATTCATCAATAATCATGCATATCATCTTTGAAAGTATCCGATACTTGGAGAGATTTTGTCTCATCAAAAGTCATGCAATCAATTGAGCATTTCATCCTCGAGGATTGTTTGCATGACATCGGAGACTAAAGAATGAATGGTTGACGATATAGCAACTACCCGGCTCACGTTTCATCGCACAAAGCATAAAATTCAACGAAGACACACGATGTGTGGATGGTGGCGTATTCCAGGGGCTATGAACCCATCCTGAGCGAGCCCCAATGAAGACTAGCTCTGCAGTCATGCAATCAAGGTACGAACATGGGATGATTCGATATTAGAGTGATATGTGGTCCACTCGGACTCATGTTAGATGATACTACTGCAGTTGGACGGATAGCTGCCAGCTTAGGCTGCGGGAGGCAGTGGAAGGCTACGAGTCCCGATAGCAGGAAATTCGTGCTACTCTAATATCGAGATTAAAGCTCACAGAAACGGGTTCCGTGTTAGCTTGAAGGATACTTATCCTGTTAAGCGAACCACACTTGGCAATTCATGTGCTTACTTTATTATGGGTATCCAGAACCAAGATTGGGCCACACTCTCTGGTTGATCGTTGTTGAAGAATGCTTCGAAGAAAAGATTTCACTGGAGAGCATACGAGTACAAGTGAAGTATTCATGCAATAACAAAAGTCTCTGAGGACAATAGTGAGGGTGTCAACGATGTCAAGCAGTTGGAATGAAATGATATTGGAGAATCTTGGAAATGCATGAGAGATCAGGAGTAACCCACGGCTAAACTTCGCTTCACGTAACCCCGCCACAAATTGATAAAGCCACTCCCACGGAAATCTTGCCCGCAAAGTGGCTCGAGAATGGAAGACGTCACAACATCCAAGCTTCATTTTGAGCTTCCAAGAGCTGTTGTGCGATTATTCGTGGGTAACACCTTTATTGAATTGTACCACAACCAACCAGGCAACACATCTGCAGTTGCCCTCACCAACTTCTTAAATTCTTCACCTACCTCAACGTGTTGATTTACTCGCCAATATGGTTCTTGAAAACTCCTCATCCAAAGAGGCAAACGGATCGTTCGACTCCGTTCCTACCTCTGACAGCGATCCTTATGCGTCTTCGGAACAAGGCAAAGGCCAAGCTGCCGGTGTTCAAACATACAAAATCGATGGCAGTAAGATACCTCAACCGCTACCGGTATTCGGTCCTCTGTTCGGGTTCAATGATGCCCTTTTAACCAAGATCATCAATGCACGTATTCAAAATTCGAGTAAAATCACCAATCGACCACTCAGACAAGAAGAAATCGACGCTCTTGCATTTCATACTGCGAAGATAATTAGGATCAATTCATTTGCACCTGTTGCAGGTTTATCCGCGGGTATCTACAGAGCAGTCCAAACGGCTCCTACCTTTCGCTTCCCATTCTACCAACCAAACCTCGAGACTTTCAATTCAAGCGTCTTTCCCCATGCGAAAATGCCGTATATCAAAGGACCTCCTGCACTGATTGCTTGGCATGCATTCAGAGGCTTATGTTATGCTTATATAGGAACGACTGTGTCAAAGTTGCTTTTCGGTGGATATGCAGCTAGTGTTGGGGCCGTGGGACAGATGGGCGATACGCGATTGAAGGATATTGTAAAGGCTACATCAGAAGAAGTGGCCAGACATCAAAAGAACCTACCTAGTCCTGCAGGGATTCCCAGACCCCCCATGAAGCCAGGACAAGGACAACCGCAACCCCAGACTCGAAGTACACAAGGATATGATGATGCTAGTCCGACTGGGGACGCGGAGTGGTCTGGAGAAGATAATGCACCTGGATCTGTACAGACAGCTCCTCAGACATTCCCACAGACGAGAGGTTGGCCACAGAGAAAACCAGTTCCTGCACAAGCCCCAGCACAAGAAGAGGAGAAACCATTTGATCTATTTGATGATGCTTCACCTACCAATGGCCAAGGAATGGATACCGAACTAACAACACCCCGATCTTCTCAACAGACAGGTTCGGCATGGGATCGAATCCGTCGTGGCGAAAAACCGGCTTCCAATTCCACTACCGCTTCATCACAACCGCCAAAATCCGGATGGGCAACAGTACAAAACAATAAACCCAAAGCATCGAGTGATGGCACATCGAGTGCAGATAGCTTTGCATTTTCCAAGACAGAAGAGGAGAGAAATCTGGCTCAAATAGAAGCACAGAAAGAATTCGACGCTAGGGTTGAAAAGGAAAGGAGAGGAGGGGATTTCAGTAGTGGTGGAGATCAAAAGAGATGGTGAGGATTGAAGAATTGTATTTGTAGCATTTGGGTGTAGTTATCGTTATTGTATAAGCGTTTAGGATGCATGGAATGGGACTGGAACTGGAATCAAGAAATAATCAAATTCACGAGTTTACTTGCCAAAGAAAGATATGAGAAATTGGTGATAGGAAATGAGTGAGATGAATTGTATGATGATATATCGATTGGTGTTTAGAAATTGGGAGTATACACTATCTATCCTATTCTTTTTTATCTGAGCCTAGGTAGATATCATATTCATCGAACGTTAAGATCACAACGCCATATCAGCATAACATAAATCACATCACTCTCATCCCATACTTCAACTGTTTCCATCAAACATATTTTAGGTACCTACTAGGTAGGTAGGTATCTAGATTTATATTCTCAGATAATAGGTAGGTAGGTAGGTAGATACCTAGGTATGTAAATAAAAAAACCCATCTCATTGTACACATCAGATATATTATTTCATCTCCATCTGCATCTCCATCTCCATCTCCATAATCTCATTCCTCATCTCTCATTCCTCCATCTACTTCTCTTCCCCTTCCCTCCCCCCTCCCTTCCACAACCCATATATTAAAATCCACGCATGAAAACCATGGCATGCCAAAAAATCGTCGTAAATAAGATAAAACAAAATAAAATAAAACAGTTCTGTTCTTTTTTCCTGTAAAATTAATCCCATCCCATCCCATCCTATCCTATCCCATATCGCAGCAATTTTGTAAAATTTTGTAAAAAGCAGATTTTTCCTCCGGTGGCTAGAGTCTCGTGTGTTTGTGTTCGTGTTCGTGTTTAGTCGTTTATTATTTCTTTGCTTCGTTCTTTGGTTCTTTCATTCTTTCTTTCTTCCATTGTGATTGCGAGTGCGATTACTTTTTTATCTCGGGAAACGAAGAGTCCACCGCAGCCATCCATCCAGATAGATAGACTGAAAAGGTAAAGTGAACCCCCAATATGAGAATTCCAAACGTATATTCATCCATCCATCTTACAACTCATCCACCTGATCCTCACAGCCCATACTAATCCCAGAATCTCTCCTCAACCCTCTCAATCTCTCTTCTTCTTTTTCCCTCTCCTCCACCCTCCTGTCACAATACCCTAAAGTTACATCTCCCCAAATGCCCACGCCCTTATACCTCGCCAAGTCCTCATCCCACCCGCGAATCTGTTTCGCCATCGCTTCCGCATCCGCAATATTCAGATCGACTAATATTTCCATGTACGTGCGTACTGTAAACAGCACGGCGTTGGATTTCGGGAGACGGGTAAAGGTTTGTCGTTCGCGACGGATGTAGATGTCTGAGGGAGTGAGTGGGGAAGAGGGGGAGGGAGGGGCTTCGGGAATGTCTTGGAAGAGGATGGGGGTGGCTTGGATGAAGAGGTTGGAGCGTTCCATGCAGGTGCGGGGGGTGAGGTGGGTAAAGTATCTGGGGAGTGGTTAGTACATTGGTGTGAGATGTGGAGAGGGAAAATAGAAGGCTTACCGATTGACACTCTTTCCTAACTTTTCTTTCCATCCGGGTACAGGTTTATGTAGTACAGCCATGTTACTCCCGATTCTCTCTTGTAATTTCCAACCTGCGGGAAAGAGCGTAGCGGAAGCCATTAATCTCCATTCTCCGTCTTCTTCGGATGGATCTTGTAATAAGAGACTGAAATCTTCCATGCAGAGACGAGCTGCTGTCTCGAGTGGGCTTTTACATTTCGATCCAATGATAGATTGCTCTCCGGTTAACTTATTGAGGATTGTGTTTTCATCCACGAGGGAGAAATCATTCGGATATCGATCTAGGAGAAACTCAATGACCATCTCGAGGAGTTCGTATGTGGCTGGGATGGCTGGGGGTAAGACTTGTAAGACGCATGGTCCATGTGTTTCGAGGAGTGAAGCGCGGAGTTCATGCTCGGGGAGATATGTGGAGTCGATGGTGAGCCAATTGGATTTGTCGAGACGTTTGAGACCCATTGAGGTTAGATGTGGAGAGGTGGGTTTGAGCGGTGGGAGAACATAGGCTGGCTTCTGGGGACCGGGTTGGGTCTTGGGTGGTTGATGTGGTGAAGTGGGGAGAGTGGATGATGTGGATGATGTGGACGAGCTACATGATAGTAGGTGGGAAATTTGGGTGAGAGGGTTATGAAGGAACTTTGTAATGTTTGATGGTGAGTTTGTCGAAGGGGAAGTTCTCTTATGACTTCCATTCTGAGGACGTCGTGTATGAGTCTTTCGTTGAGAGCTGAGGATATATAAGATGCATGCCGTAGCAAAGAAGATGAGAGACTCCACAACCAACATATTGCTTCCGCTCTGTGTTCCGAAGGCTAATGATGATGATAAAGATTTGAAGTCCGGGTATGGTATACTGTCTCTTGAAGATGAAGCCGAAGATGAATTGAAAGAGGAAGTATGAGACTGTGTTCCCTCTGAAACCATTGGAAAGTCTGTATTTATATTCCCCACAACACCCTCCTCCTTCTTTGCATGCACCAAAGACATTCCAGAAATTCCCAACGATGGTCCAGACCGACTCATCGAAGTCCGGGCAGGCATTCCCGATAATCCATGCGCAAGTGGCGTTTGCACCTGCATATCCAGAGAATATCTGATTGATAGATTTGACAAGATGCCGATTCCGAGCCGTTGCATATGTATGTACTGTAGGCACTTAAAAAGCAAAAGACTTTTTATTTTTTGGAATAGGGAAAAGTAAATATATAGCAGGGAAGCGAGGGCAGGCAGAAATATATCAGAAAACTTGATCGAATAGATTAAAAGATGAATAAAATCTCTTCCCTGCTACCTAAGGGGAAGGATTGGTTTGTATGATAAAACGTAGGTCGTATTGCTACGTATATGTGAACGTGTGTGTAAGTGAGAGAATTGGAAGGTACGTGATGAATAAGATTGAGATAAAGATGTTGTGAACGTCGTGTAGATGTTTGTATGGACTGGTGTGACTTCAGACTGCAAAATCTGCAACAGAAGTAGGACGACAGGTAGATTCAAGGAACAAGACAGGAGACAGGAGAGATGGGTAGAATGTTAAAAAAGAAATAAAAATACAAGTACAAATGGTGATAAATGGGTAGAAATCAGTCCCAGCTACACGGGGTTGGGAAGGCTCTTTAATATCACAGAGCCAATCCGGACATGTCATATCAATTATGCCATTATGGAGGATTAGAGAAACAGAGAGTTAGAATTCGCCTGGGCTCAAGGGCTCAAGGGCTCAAGCTCAGCCATGATTGTTCATCAACCCATCTTCTTGGGTAATGAGAATAAGAAGCTACAACCTAGATGCATGGCCGTGGCTGTGATTAATTGCATCTTGATTCTTGATAGATCGGTTTAATCATGGTCCACTCGGTCCGGGTCATAGCTATTGCGTGTATAGTATTAGAATTACGAGGGTGGACATGGGGAATCATCAAACCGGAATCCCTTGATGAGAAGTGTGGGAAAGGCTAGGAATGATGAGCAAAAAGTTTGACATGAAAATGATACAAGTAGATCTTTATTTATTCAAGACAGGTATGACCTTGACACATATTGTGATAATGTGGCAACTCGGCTTATAGTACGACACGCGGTAGCCGTGTAACGTAAGTTGAAAGGGGGGAAGGTCATCCGAGAACTCACACCTGGGCCGAAATGGGTAATGGGGGGAAAGTTTATCGGAGTCGGATGGATAGAATCGCTCGAGTGAGGCAAGTGCGACAGATGGCTCGTATGTACGGCATGGTCGAGAGAAATGTCAAGACAGGCTCACAGGCTCACAGGCAAGATAAGACGGCTGGATTCCCAACATCCAGTCGTTTGAATGCGATTAGTGATCTTGGTGATCATTCAGATGGTCATGGATCATGGAATGAAAGCCGGTAAGGTGGGAGGGAGGTGTGGGTGGTCACTGGTCACTGGTGTGTGTGGTGGAGGGTGTGAGGTGTGTGGTGCGTGGTGGACTCGATGGTTTTGTATCGGAATATGTAGCTTTTGCTTTCCGAGTGGATACTTTCCATTCACAAATTCACAACAGGACCAGGACCAGGACTGTGGCAGACTCGCAGGTAATGCAAAATATGGAGAACTTAACTTGGTGTTAAGTTTACCTAGTATCTAGTATCTAGTATCTAGTATTTAGTATCTAATATCTAGTATCTAATATTTATTATCTAGTATCTAGTATCTAATATCTAATATCTAATATTTAGTATTTAGTATTTAATATCTAGTATCTAATATCTAATATCTAATATCTAATATCTAATATCTAATATCTAGTATCTAGTATCTAGTATCTAATATCTAGTATCTAGTATCTAATATCTAGTATCTAGTATCTAATATCTAGTATTTAATATCTAGTATCTAATATCTAGTATTTAATATACCTAATATATCTAGCTATTCTTAGAAGTAGATTTTGCCTGCTCGGGACTACGATATAGAGAGTTGTGATAGGAGCAATAGTGGAGTTGGAAAGTTTGCACTTGGAAATACGAACCATACACTCCATACGAATGAGAACGTCTGGTGTCGTGTGCGTTTTATTCTGTGTACGATACGGGTATCAGGTATCACCTCTCATCACAACACCACAACATCAAAAGTTGATATGGTCGACTAACCCCGTGGCTCATTAGTGAGGATTGCGTACAGAAAGTAAGGTAAGGTACGTGATGAAATTTAATATATTCAAGGGACAATTCGTATCACGATTGGTTCACATAACATCGGAAATCGGAGAGATCTTGAGCATCTTTCTTGGATGGTGGGAAACTATTGGAAGTTGGGGCTGAGCTTTCCTACTAAGCGATACCAGGATCTATTTTTTGAAGTTGACCGCGAAGACCGCGGGGGAATCATTATGGTGAAGAACCAATGGAATGCGACGGTGAGGAATGATGAATAATAGATCTACATATACCTGGGTGATGGATAAATTGAACTTGCGTCAAAGAGAACGACCAAAGTCACGACTCACCACGCACCAAGCATGAGTGAGCTTGAGGCAAAAGTTTGGTCGTTTGGTGGTGGTTGTAGGTTTCATTGGATCCATTGCATCCGTTGCATTCATTGCTTTCATGACTCTGTGCTGTGCACCGGTGAGATATCTATCATGTATGCGATCCAATCTTCGCAATCTGATACGATAAGGTTCTGATCTCGCAACGAGTACTCCATTCATATACATCACGTTGATGTAAGTACTAGGGACGATGTGATATAAATTGAATACGCGAGAGACTTCATTGCTTATTCCAAGTATCTAAAGTATTTGGGATCGGATTGGTATTGGTATTGGTGAGATGACAGAATCTAGATGGCAACGCGGACGGAGATGCATTCACGTATCTAGATTCCAAAAAGGTTATCTCTATCCATCAATCCACAATATGCAGCCACCGACAGCTTACCTTTTACCTCCTATGTGAAAATCCTCCATGAATCAAGTAAAGAAGTCCCGTTTGACTCAAAGCCATTGACAAGTCTACAACGTCTACATGCAGTGAAACCAAAAACAAAACAAAAGACAAAAACGTTTTTCAAAGCCTTTTCATCACTCGGTATCACATTGTACACATAGCCAAAACAAAATAAAATAAAATGTCTCTCAATCGCAACATCAAAAATATGGTTCCCTCAAATTATTCCTCGCGGCAACAGCGGAAAATCATGAAACTTGGACAATTTCTGCGGCTGAACACTTCCAATCTTCTTTTCATTCTAAAAGTCATCACGTCGAACCTAACCTTTCCACCTCGCAACTCTAATCTCGAAACGGTTATCGCGCGCTTTTCCAAAATTCCACACAAAGGCCATGGCGCATTTGGCGTGAGGTACGACTTTCCATCCCCAATGATCTTGGCGATGCTGGCTTTATTGGCAATTTCTGGTGGAGGTGTGCTCTCCAGACTTTTGCATTCCTAAATCGTTGCACCACCGCTGTGTGAAATACCACCTACACACCTGCTCCGCACACCACACTGGCAATAAATATATATCTGCATGACAAAATCCACGGTACGCTGATCCGGGCCCAGGAAATTGTTTCGTTTTCCAAGGGTGGGGAATTGGGGGGGAGGGGGAGTCCTTGTCCGTGTGGTCCCATTTAGGATTGGGATAATGTCATGGTCGTACACATTGCCAATTGCAGCTACGGCAATTGCTACCTCTGGCCTGCACATCACGTAACCCGGTAAGCATGCTTCTTGCGCAGACACCTGGATATACTGGATACGGTACTCCGTTTATCGTGTACACAGCTCGATTCTCCACAGTCAGCCAAATGGAGACGTCTGGGATACCTGGCAGACAGCCCTGGCAGACAGAGGTGCATAAAAGTCAATGCGGTTTCATGCAAGAAATTTCATGGTTGGTGGGTGAGTGAGCGAGGGAGGGAAAATGCCGGTTGGTTGGATCCTGTCATGATGCTGGTGCGAATCACATACAGTGTGCTGTGATGCGTAAATGCTTGCAATGGAATGCAAACGGGTGGATATATGGTTCGATAGTTGCACAGGTTCTAGATGGACATCCTAGTATGTGGCTTTTGGGGAATAAGGAATAGTGACGTTTGACATCAAGGGAAGGGTGCGAGGGAATCTAGATCTTGCTTGTGGTGTTGAATTTGGAAGGAGGAATGGGGGGGTGAGGTTTTGGGTGTGCTTCGGTGGTGGGTGGGTGTGATGTTGTAATGATGAGAATTTGTTACTTCATACTCCTGTTTTAGAATGAGAATTCGCGTTTGTAACGTTTAGTGTGCGTTTGTGGATAGTTGCATATGTCATTCAACGGTTAAGCCGGTATTGGCTCTTCATGCTCTTCTGAGCGTAATATGCATATTGACTTACCATACAAAACAGCAAGGTGGAGTGGAGTATGATATATGTGTTTACAATCTACGGTCTGCGGAACTCGTCGCCGACATCCTCTACCAATAAACAAGGCTTAGAAAATCCCGAAAAGGGTCAACGTCGCCACGATAACCACGATGATGACGCTGAGTAACCTAGAACAACATCAAAAAAATCCCGACAAGTCAACCTTTCCTTACACAAACAAAATACTCCGGAAATAACATAACAAGGCGAATATTTACGTGGATGCCGCCGGAGCCACATTCTCGATTTGTACTGCTGGCTCAGGCTGCGTTTGACCAAAGTTCAAATCTAGGGCTATCATATTTCGCACCGAGGTTTGAAGCCACCATGGCCATCCTCGAATTGTGCCTAATATGCTCATATCCTTAGGTAAGATGATTTGGCCACTTCTTCCCGCCAACACTTGAGCAACAACCGCATTAGAAATGGCTTCGGGTTGGAGATATGAATCCTTGAAGCGGGGTTGCGAGATAATATCCTCGGCCAATGGCGTCCGAACCCATCCGGGATTGACAACACTGTTTCCTTTGTGAGTATGAAATACTGGTGGCAATGTCGAGTGGATGGAAAGTTGAGGACTTACGTGGTTCGAACATTAGGTGCGTTGTATAGAGCTTTCAATTCTGATGCAAGTCCTTCATGAAACGCGAGAGCACTGGCTTTCGAACAAGAATAATCTACATTGGCAGCGTGCACCAAGTAGCTTGCTAAAGAGGCAATTGTCACTACATGACCATGGTTCTTCTTGATCATCGCCGGGACAAATTCTCTAGCCATAAAGAAATGGGATATTGTATTGACCTCAAATGTCTTTCGGGTTTGTGCTTCAGTGCCTTCTAAAATGGGCATGAGAGTGCCAATTCCGGCATTATTAATGAGCACAGTAGGATCTCCATGACTTTTCCTTATCTCGGAAGCTGCAGAGGCAATTTGGGATGGTGATGTTATATCAACTCGATAGTAGAAGACATTTGATCCTTTAATATTGTTAGTGACCGTTGTATATATCATGTGTTTCTGGAGGTAGAAAAACTCACGAAATGGCATCTTTGGAGGGTTCACATCCATTACCACAACCTTAACACCTTTAGATGAGAACTCTCTTGCCATTGATTCTCCTATCCCACTCGAACCACCCGTGATCAAGACAACCTCTTGACTCTTAATAAACTTCGCATTGCTTTTCCAATTATTCGACACAAGCTGAGATAACTTATTATTGACACCGCGTGCAATACCCAAAACAAGGAGGGCCTTCAATGCTCGAATGAAGGCGGTAGAATAAATATACGGCTGGATCTTGGTCGGTATAATAGATCGCAATTTATCTGGGTAGTACTGAAGTGCTACAAGCAAAAGACCTGTGAGTTTGGGGTCAAAAGGGGCACCTAAAATTGCTGACATTTTGGGCTTCTCTGCGATTATCAATATAGACAGTAAGGTTAATGATGATGGAGAAGATGAATTAGTAGGTGTGGCTGGTCGGGAGTTTTAATATAAACTTGATACAAATACCAAATACCGTGGCCCGAAGTTTCCACTAGAGTCTCTTGAGAGTTTTCGAATTCGATATCGACGGCTTCATAGAGATACCGAGGCTTATTAAATTGGCGGTGGACGAGACACATACATGTGTTAAGGAATGTGGAGCGTGCGGACAATTGAGAAGCGGCGTCGATCTCCGGTAGATATACCTAGATTTACCTACTTGGGAGTTTACAGTAGATCATATACCAAATACAAATTCAGTAAACTTATAAGTATGGAGAGAAAACTCTTGGTGACGCAAATTTGACATGGCAAGCATTAGTTTATTTCATCATATATGGAATTGTGAAGTTGAGTGAGGTGTGTGTATCTACGGTAGGTACCTACAAGCACAAAGATCACATGACTTTGAGATCACGTGAACAGCTGCCGATGGATTCTTCCTCTTTTCCAGCTACCCCGCCCGCCACAAGATATAACCCCGCCTTGTACTACCCATCTTAGGATTTAACCACATCATTTTATTATATCCGAAGAGAGACATTACTCAGAGCACGAAGAAAGTTGTCTTTTTATATCCACACAATCTTTCCCTTTTCACTTCCAATATCGATCAAGAAACGGCCCAAAGAGATTCAATATGACTTCAAACAAACTTCCATTTGATGTAAGTTTCAAGTTTCAGGGGCAATTATCAGATCTCTAGCTCGCAACACTAACTTCTCTCATTCTAGCTCAAAAATACATCACTTTTCCACGACAAGTCTTATGTCAATGGAGCATGGGTAGAAGCTAAATCTGGCAAACGCTTCGATGTCTTAGGTTCTTACTCCCTTTTCAAATCACAGTCTGTCATTCATATCTTCATATCTAACTCCTGAATCTTCATCAGATCCTGGAACCGGTCAAACATGGGCCACAGCACCCGATAACGATGCATCCGACGTAGATGCAGCAGTTCAAGCTGCTCACACTGCATTTCAATCTTTCAAAAAAGTTAATCCCAGGACACGTGCTCAATGGCTTTTGAAGTGGGATTCTTTGATCAGAGAGAATAAAGAGGATTTGGCGAAGATTGTTACTTATGAGACAGGAAAGCCAATTGCGGAGAGTCTGGGAGAGATTGATTATGCTTTGGGCTTTACGTGGTGGTTTGCCGGGGAGGCAGAGAGAATCTCAGGGACGATTCAGGTACGTGTCTTTTCATATTCTTTGATAGCTGCTACGAAATGCTCATTTAAGCGTGTGATACTTCATGCGGCTTCTTAGATGACCTTTGATATCGCACAGCGTCTGTTCTCGTCTTTGTAAACCACTAATTTACCCTTCTGGCTAGACCCCTTCAGCACCAGGTAGGAGAGTCTTCACCGTGAAGCAACCAGTCGGTGTAGCTGCAGCACTTGTCCCGTGGAATTTCCCAATTGCGTAAGTGGTTTCATCCAGAGTGTAGTACTGGCTAACCATCTGCAGAATGATCCTGCGAAAGGCCGGAGCAGCATTTGCGGCAGGTTGCTGTATGGTAGCAAAACCATCACCAGAAACACCACTCTCTGTGTTATCCTTGGCTTTCCTTGCCGAGCAAGCAGGATTCCCAAAAGGAGTATTTAGTGTTTTGACCACGAGTTTGGATAATACCCCTCCATTAAGTGAGGCACTGTGTCGTCATCCATTGATCAAGAAGGTTACGTTCACTGGTTCTGTAAGCCTCCACTGCCATATTCCAGATATAGCCGAAAACTGATGATTTTAAGACAAGAGTTGGTAAACTCGTTGCAAAGTTGTGCTCCGACGGATTAAAGAAAGTTACTTTGGAACTAGGAGGCAATTGTCCTTTCTTGATATTCGATGATGCAGATTTGAACCAGGCTGCTGATGGTACGTGATTCATTCTATACCAGAGGGAGCTTTAATCTTTGTTTCTGATGACTGGTTATACTTCTGAACGTCTTTTTGACAAGCTTATTAACATACTCAGCTCTCATGGCCCTCAAATGGCGACATGCTGGCCAAGCTTGCATAACGGCCAACCGTGTTTATGTACAATCTGGTGTTTACGATTCATTTGCTTCTCTCATCAAAGAAAAAACTTCCAAACTCAAAATAGGCCATGGAGCCAAAGAAGGAACTACAATCGGTCCTCTTACTACCCCTCGAAGTATCGACAAAGCAGAAAACCAAGTCGAAGATGCCAAGAAGCATGGTGGAAAAGTTGTACTTGGAGGAAATAAAGTAAAGGACACTACCGGATATTTCTTTGAGCCGACTATCATCTTGGGCGCAAAGAAGGAAATGCTGATCACGGAGGAGGAAACTTTCGCGCCAGTGTTAGCATTATATTCTTTCGATACGGAAGATGAGGCTGTGGACGCGGCAAACAATACTAGTGTAAGTTTTATCTACAAATTTCCAGTAACTGGTATGTGAGATGGCGCACTAACAATAATACTATAGATGGGACTAGCATCCTACTTCTTTACCAAGAATATCGATCGTACATGGCGGCTTCTTGAAAACCTGGAGGCTGGTATGATTGGGATGAATACTGGTATGTAGTCTCGGTCTCCCAATTCTTCGTTCCTCAGTATCAGACACTTTATGCTAAACATTCAACTATAGGCAATGCATCCGCAGCCGAATCACCATTCGGAGGAATCAAAGAATCGGGATATGGAAAGGAATCTGGAAAAGATGTAGCGGTTAATGAGTACCTCATTACGAAAACGGGTACTATGACCATTGATGGACATTATTAGTTCTCGGTGGTCGAGTATCGGTGACGAACATCTAGGATTGTGATGGATGGAATTATGTATTTACGAGAATATGTTGATGATAGCGCTGATACGAATGAACATTATATTGCATCTTTCCCGAGAAATGATTTGAAAGGATCTCGATGAATGATGTCTGTGTGTCTGTATAGTTTTCAGTCCAGCCTATGTATTCCTAAGTTGTTGTCTGGTAACAGTCAGGGAGCAGTACCCTCCCTACCATCCCGTCATTTGCTTAGTTATCAAACGACAATGAAGACCAATAAATGATTATGAAGTCGAATCCAATACAATCCAGTGAAATGTATCTCACCAATTCCACTAATCATCCCGGGAAAAAATAGTCAAGTTTGGTGCATAATTTCTATTCATTCCCTGTATCGGATCAATCCAGATTGTCTATAACAGTCGCGACGCGACTACAAACACATAACCAGTTTCATCAGTGAGATTGGTAAGTTATTGGGTCTTTGAAAGGAGATGATGGGGTAACCCTTATTTATGTTGGGTTCGTTTGGTATGCGCGTAGTGAGACAGAGGGAATACGGGGGAGGGGAAGAGCAAGTGAGTCGACCTGGGGAGATGTGATGGTCTTTGAGTGAATAACTTTTTGGTTAAGTAAGACTGAATCACTTGTACTGGTAAAGAGTTACATGGAGCGGGGTATGAATAAACTATCCGGACTCTCTTCACTCGAATACTTGGAGAGGATGATGAGGGAGATTTTTTTTCTTCAGATTTCTTCTCATTTTTATGTTTCATCTATATATATATCTTTAGAACTATCTATATTGGTTCTGGTTTGGGAGAGAGGGGAATACGACATCATCTATTCCTAAGGTTTGCGTGGCAGTTACGCGCTTGTGATTTATGCAAGTTGCGGAATCCGGGGGGGGGGTTGTAGAATTCGATTTGTGAGTTGGTATGGAGATTCTGGGAGTTTTTGTTATGGATAATCGGGTGGGGATAGCAAAAAGATGGATGGCAAGTATATAAGTAGGTGGTAAATGACAACAAGTTTGTTGAAATCTTCTTATATATTTTTTTTCTTCTTTTCTTGGTGGATAAATCAGCTCTTGCGTTTTTGAAATGTTTCGTATTGTTTGAGCTCGGTTGTTACTTTTTGGTAGGTGTACTTGAGTAGTTGACTCTCTTTTCGCGCCTGGCAATGATGTTTGAAGGTTCGGAGTGTGTGATGGAGTAGGGGCTTTTATAATGGATAGGTATTTGGGGATTGTGGGAGGGTAGGGATGGGAAGGGAGAATGGTGCGGAGCGTGGGATCTCAGTTCCTAAAGAGGTTTTAAGAGAATTTTATGAGGTGTCCAGTATTGGGTTGTCTGTTGATGGAAAAAATAGAGTGGGTATATAAGAGGCAAGCTGAGTTCGTCTCTCTATCCGAGTAAATTTGCAACACAGAAAAATTTCCATCATTACTTCATTATGATTGCGTGTATTTCTTTCTTCTGGCTTTTTTTTACAAAGCTTCTATCGGGTTTGAGATTGGATGATTGTTAATCTTTCTGGGAGGATTTTATCATAGGGAACGAGGGAAATCTCCCATATTTTCATTCTCATCCTGCGTTTGGGAAATGACAGCGAATGAATACCAATTACAGTGACAAATTTTCCATAATCTTTCCGTCAATAGATGATGGGAAAATGGTAATTCTAGAATTCCCGTTTATTCATTCTTTTGCTTGAACGCATATTATAGTATAGCTCATTACCAATCCCAGCATGTCTGCACCTTCATTCGCAGCTTGATTGAGGTTTGCGTGACTTGTGTGTTTACATAATGCTGGAGATATTCATGTTGAAAGTGTATTTATATTGTTTTCAAGATGAAACGATAGTAGGTGTGTTGATGTATTATGTTAGTGAGTCAATACGAGTGAAGAGGTCCAGGCTGGTGTGAATATGGTAGATAGAATGGGCAAGCGGGGTAAAGAATGAAGCATCGCTGGGCTTTTCAGGTAGATTATTAGGGAGGGGTATTTAAAGCTCCTTCTTATCTAATGCAAACTCAAGTAACTTCTTACAAGCTAGCAATTCAAGAGTCCAAGGTGGAGCTATAATTCTTCAAGTGGAACTATCTGCTTCGAATAGGACTTTGAAAGCAAGTCGGGTAGGTCTGCTAGATCGAGAAAACACCAAATTTGTTGGATTATTGAAATTTCGTCTAATGTATTTTTTTTTGAGTAAAGGCAATAAGATTCCAATAACCGACAACGGTAATGGTCTCGCGTTTTCCCTCTTAGTAGTCGGGAATATCGATATGGAGAGACAAGCGTTTTAGCTACGGATTTCAGTTGAAACAGGATGGATTGTTCGTCATTACACCATTAGTCTCTTTGACTGCTGCTTTCTTGCAACTTAGCAAAGAGTCAGTTGGTGCAGTTCTTGGGCTCCTATATATTAATGAAGTGGTGATGATACTCGAAGAATGGTCTCGGTTAGTGAATCAAGAGCTTCGCATCTACACAAATGGTTTAACAAAACGTGACTGAGAATACCCGTGGACTTCCATGGTCATCTTTGTTTGCAAAAAACGGATGGTGAATACGTTCAACGACCGTCGAATTGCAAGTAGCAAACGGGGACACGGGGGCTATATAAACCCACACGAAGTTGGCCACGGATCCAGAATAATTAGTTGCTTTTAGCAATAATCGAATCACTCAAGCTGAAGATCTCATCGCTTTGTTGGTACAAATTCTCGTTGATAATTCGACCAAGTTTGGCATAGCAGTATCTCCAAAGAAAATTCATTAGAACGAACAGGGATTGGTTTTCCGTAGTACTCGTTCGAAGTGCTCGTCCGATATCACTTCATTCCACTGTACAGTAGCAGGAAGCATACCCACAGAAACAACAATTCCAATTCCAATTCCAATTCCAATTCTCGACGTGAAAATCCCGCACATCCCAATCCCAGTCCCAGAATTTCCCCGAGCAACCTGATGAACGCTGCAGATTGGACTTTGAGCAATACTCTACACAAATCTCTGAATAATTTCAATCTTTCCATAAATACCTAGGTAGTTACACAAACATATTCATCTTGTGAAGAAAGTGCTCTTTTTGCGTCTATGTAATGTAACTTTTGGAACTCTGAATCAAGGTACCTAGTATTTGATCCTCTTTTCTGCCGTTCAATTCATCACTTGTATCTGTTTCTGGCATGGATTAAACCATTAGTAGAAGGTGCCGATTTTCAACGCTATAAATCTATAAATTTCTAGCGAGCAGTATAGTAACTCATCTTGATACCCATCGAGCATTTTTACTCTAATTATTACTTCAGCATTAAAAGATAATGATACACCTCCCACTACGTCGATTCCTGCTCGATATTTTCCAACAGTGTACAACAGCTTTCAAAATTCGACGTGAATTCTTCGTCTTCTCATCACTCCGTGCTTGTAAGCGATGGCTATGGCTACCTCGGTTATCGCATCGTCTACCAGTTCATTGAAGATACTGAAACAACGAACGGATACGCATGTTACTTTAACGAGAAATCCTGATATTTCTGAGCAAAGCGAAGCTTGGAAAATAGACCCTAAGGTTCTATGAAGGAAGGAACTATCAGAGCGGTAGAGAACTAGATGATTCGTCATCGAGAGGAGAATAAGCATGTTAGTATGGTATCTTGAGAATGACCTGAAATATATTTTAGGAAAGCATTTATTCGCATGAGGTCTAAAACGAGCAAACGCGCGTGACATTCGAGCACCGTCTGGAATTCGATCCCGAGAATGAATCTCTAGAGACTAGACTAGAAAAGTCAGGAGCGAAGATCAAGTAAACTACATCCATATAATTTCTCCATCATCTCCAACCTATGCGTCCTCTCGCATTATACGAAGCACATTCATCTAAAAATAGCAAGCTCCTTAGGCCCGCATCTAGTAACATCAAAATGGTGTCAAGAGTCACGCTATATTTAACGACAACGCTGAGTCAGCTACAATTGTGACCTGTGAGAAACAGAGCGCTATTTTAATGGGTTTGAATCTAGTGGCTAGAGCGGCACTAGCTAGTTGGAAATTTTAAGGCTGGAGAAGGGTTTCGGTGAAGCAAGGCAACAACGAAGTGTGTTGGTGATACTTTTAGGCGCGAATATTTTCTAGAATATAGATCAGTACGAATGATCCTGAGTAAAGCTGTAGACTTCACTTGAAGACGCTTTGATATATCCACATGTTATGAGTATCCGATCTGCCAAAGTTCCATGGGAATTCAATAACCAGGGGACTAATGATGAAAAGTCACAAAAGGGTTTGCGGAGAGCCGGTTTTCAGTAATCCGAACTAGAATTGTGATTTTCCTGAGCTTCATTCATTATAATATGCTAGCAGAATTCCATACTCCTTTCACAATTTCCTCAAATCTCAATCCCTAAAGCCCAAATCCGCTTGGTCGTATATGCCGCAGAAAACAATCCCTTAACGAAACCCATCCAAGCCATGCCGTGCCATGCTATGATCGTCATCACCATAACTCCTTCATCATTCTCGTTCTATCTGTGATTGTCGTATCACACGGTGGGATTACCGTAACATTGCACAGCCTCATCCACTTATGGAATAGCTTCGTACGAGCCACTGCCAGAGTTGTGTGCTTGTCTGTTGGAGAATAACCAGTAGATGACCAAACCGAGAATAGGGAAGAGGAAGACGACCAAACACCAGAGGAGTTTGTGGGAAGGAGGACGGTTGGATTTGAGGACCTCGACTGTAGATATATGGTTAGATTTATTCAATTGAAGGAATGGAATGGAAAGGATGGGAAAGGGGAGACATACTAAAGACGATGATGTCGAGAATTAATACGATGAATCCAATAACTCCTCCACCGGAACCGTATTTCCATGCATTGCCATGTCCAGCAGTCTCAATGGGTTGAGCAAATGCCAAAGCGAAGAAGAAGAATTGAAGGAGAAGGTAGAGTGTATTTTGGAACATGATTACTGATTTGATGTATGGTACTTTGTCGTGTGGTGTTGTATATTGTTGCGGTGTCGTGTTTTGTAGTCTTCAAATGTCTTTCAAAGATGATGAAAGTAGGGAGAATGTGGCTGCGGTGAGATTATAAGTTGTTGACCGGTTTGTTTGTAAGAAGGATCGCACGGAGGTAATGGTTCGAGAATAGCGCCATTTGTTGACGTCATATTTGACTTTCCACTCGTTACAACTTACAACCAAGGAAATCTGCTTATGCGGGGGAGGGTCAGCTGATGGAGGATTTTATTGGTGAGATTTCTTAGGCGGGACGCGCGTATATCCAATTAAATCGTTGCATCGATTGCTTACCAAATAAAGTACGTCGTGAATTGTTAAATGCGAAACACAGAAGTATTGACTGTAGGCTGTGCTGTTATTGTCCAATAATTGGATATTTAACGCCGTCAATTGCTTTCGATACGCTAGAAACACAGGGGCAAGTATTGTTCCATATTGGCTGCAGGTTCATCTAATACCTTTTCGTGTCCTGCTGAAGTCACGCTTATAGCAACAACACGAACTTGAGACCTTGAGAATGTGAAGCTCTTCCCATCAAAGCCCTTGAATCATCAACCATCATTTCGGTTTATTGTCATCTCTTTATAAAGATTGCCGGATTTCCATCGCGCTTAGCATCGATAATTCTTGCCGAGAATTGCAGATCCTCTAACCTTTAAATGCTACTAACTTCAGCCCTAGTGAAGCAATAGCGCACTGAGATTCTTGCTCATCTGACATGGGTTTATCGTGCTAGGCCCGGAAGACACGAGTAGCGAAAATGCCAACTCTCGGACTCCCTGCGATTGTAGACTTAACCTCGAATTCTCAAAGTAATGTTGGAGAGATGATTACCAGCATGTTTTTGTATATAAAACGAGATGTGGGATTTCCCAATAATGATGAAAATGAGAGTGCCTACATTTTATCAAGCTAAGCTCCAGAATCTCGGGATCCGAGAATATATATGAGTCTTCTATTCTAGACTTGTATTTTTACTACAATCTTGAACTTCTTAGATAATAAGTGGGTATAAAAGGAATCACCCACCCCATTACTTCTTTTAGACTAATACAACTCATTTTCCCACATACAACAGCCTGGTCTTCTATATCCTTCCTTCGAGATACACATCATATGTTGAGCATAGATGCATATTTGAACTTTGACATGTCGATTTATTGATAAGTCATTGTCGCCCATTGAAAATGAAGCATTTACTGTCAAAAGACAAGTCTAATCGTCGAATTTATCTTTGTTGTATGCCATTTCAACCAAAAAGCTATGCGCTCTCTCTTACTCTCAAGACTCGGTGGTAAAGGGGTAGTAAGAGAAAAAGACTGAACTGTGGCAATCTCACTTGCACAAGCCTTGAGATTTCATGATGAACATCAGTTAGTAATACTTGGATTCGCTATTCCACACACTCGCGTGCTTTTATATATGGAGTCCACGGCCGGACGATGAATAAACAGTCTGCGTGTTGCATACTAGGTATGTAAAGTAAAAGAATCAATGAATAAAATAGAATGTACCCTGGTCTCCCATGCACTTTCTCATATCCCCCTCTCTTGATCTTCACGCGTAACCTATAAAAAACACGTCTCTCAATTGGAAGTACAGTAAGTAAGCGCCCCAGGCGACCCTGTACCCAAAAAGGAGATGAAGTATCTCTCGTGAGAATCGTTATTTCATGTGCTTAGAGGAATATCCCGAGTGATGAAGATATTTGAATGGGAGCCACCAATGTCAACGAAACTTCTCATCATTTGTATTTGTTGACTGTATTTGTTATTTGGCAATGAGAAAACCCAATAGCAACACGAACTCATATTCGCAACTCAGAAACTATCATTCTTCCTTCAGGCTCTATTTAGTTGGTGGGAAAGGAATATAATCAAGGACTGAAAAGCGCATTGCCTCGCCCTTTGATATACTCTGATACAACATCTCTTCAGCTAACTGGCGTTGAGAGAACAACCAAAATAAAAGCTATAGTTCAGCAAGAATTCACACTACTAAAACCATATAGTGTAAACACTTCAATAGGTAGTGGTTAATGTTAACAGTGCAATACATATAAGTAGAGGCATCCTCATCCTTATCCTCATCACACACTCACACTCACACCACCTCTCCTCTCCTCTCCTCTCCACCACATCACACCAACGGCAAATACCATGTACCCCAAATCTCACCGCTTTCTTCCCCAGATTTACCCCAGATTTACTACTCACTATCCAACCAATAGAACCACCTCTTCAAACTGATAAAAAGTTTTGTTGCACATCTCAAATTTTTGTAAAGTTTGCAACTCACACCACGCTCAATTACCTTGAAATCTTGACATTTTTCATCGACTGGGAATAAGGGGGGTTTAAAAAGTTATTTCCGGGATGGTGTTTGGAAATGTGGGAGATGTTGGTGGTGTTGGTGGTGTTGTGTATCTCGTCTCATCTTGTCTTATTTGATTTGGTTTTGCTGTGGTTAGGTAATTTTCCACTTCACTAGGATTCATTTTTTGTTTTCTGGAAGAGCCATCTTTGGTTACCTACAGAAGGTTTGTTATATATCTGTGTATCTCTTGAGTTTGTGATATATTTCTGAATCTCACATAGGGATTTGTAAGGTTAATATGTTGCATTGCTTTGGAAGAAAACTTGTTCAAACTTCTTACAAACGATGTATTTTTGAGAATATGGTGGCATTTTGGGAACCCGTTTCTCATTCAGGTTCACAATTTGTCTATGGAATTGATTGTATTGGCCCTCATGCTTGGGTATGAAGGGGAAGGTGGTGTGATCTTGGTTGAGTGTCAAATGAGTTATGAATTTGAATGTACTTGACTTTGGAGTCCATCTTCTCGTTTTTGGAACACTTGATGTGACTGAAAGGTGCTGTCTATCCATACATCTTTGCGATCACTTCATCATCTTTGCATTCGCTGGCTGAAACTTGTCGTTGAGTCGTTGATGATGAAAGATTGATTTTCCATAATAGATTCTCAATGAGTGCTATTCTTCTTCGTCAGAATCTGGAGGTTATCAGATGATCTTCCACCTTTCTTTGCAGAGATTTGTATTTCTGTCAGGGTGACTTGGAGGTCATATGTTATATAGTTGCTGAACAAGTTACGTATCACTGAGACTTGCTATGAGATATGCAGCAGTGACGTCGAGGTCACCAACTTCTCATATCATTCCCTCGAGGGGACCAAGTTGTCGATCGCCTATTGAAATGTGGAAAACAAGCTACCTAGTCTCGACTTGACAGGATCTTCTTCCTTTACGAGAATGAGAAGATAGACAGGAAAAGCAGGTGAATATAGTAGAGCCCTACTTGATGATTCACACCAATGCCCAATTTTCCAGGAGACCGCGCTGAGACACGAAACATCAAATATAAATACCTCAACACGAAGTTACATTCCTCCATATAGCTTTCTTGGTCAGGAAAAGCGATTGAATGGGAAGATCAACATTTATTGTAAGATTACTTCTATTGCGGAACAGACGGTAACAAATTGAATCCGAAGCTCTATCTTATTCGACCTACATCTAATATTTACTGTTGCTATCGTCGAAGATGCATATCTTTCTATCATTTTTTGATTCTTTGAAGACAATCGACTAAAATGAGATTCTTCAAGCAATATCTATGTGAGGAATATTGTGCAATTGTCTCACGGTAAAAAGCTGAGGGTACAAGGCCAGCATAACCACTCACCCATCTCTCTGGCGCCCAATAATATCGAATTTTCCGCACACGAGAAATTTGTCAAAGTTTGCATAAACGAGAAATTGATTGACTCTTGGAAAGATGTTTCAGCTCCTATATCTTATATAGTTACGTCTCCATAGTTATTTGTGGCTATGCCGAGCTTATCAAATTATTCACTATGAACGTTACCAAGGAAATACCTCTATAAGAACTCCCCTCTCCCAATCCTCTGCGCAACCTGTCAAGACCAGAAAAGACGGTAACGTCTCCAAAAGAGACAGACGCAGATTGTGCGATATGTCATCAGACCAAACTATCAGAGAGAATATCTACATAAGCAGCCTCATGGTATTCCGGCATCATGCCAGATCTGATGTCTACATCTCTATCGTTGCCATTTAGAGTTTGCTGTTGTTTTCTCACGCTGTTGAATCACTTGAGATGATGAATATCGGATTGTTTCTTGCTGTCTATCTTTTAACTTCAAGAGAGTGAGTGATATTTTTCAGTTTTTACGACTGTGATCTCACCGATTCCGAGCCTTTTGTTTTTTTAATGTTTGAACAGCTGCCACTTTTGCTTCGACTATCGTTGTCTCCCTTCAAGAGGCTCTAACCAGGTACTCACTTCTCACCATTGAGCGTTTGTGCGTATTTAAGTAACTTTTCTGGTACGTGAATGATGAGTGGATGGCATGTGGGAAGGGGCAAAGCTCGTGAGGAAATATAGTGAATACCTTTTTTTTCTCTTCTTTTTCTGATGGAGTAATCAGTATTACTAACAGTATGTATATATATATATATATATATACAGACATAATGTTCCAACCTTCGAGGTAAAGAAGATACTCACAAACAGTATGCGAGGCAACTCCTTCTGCCTTTGTCCACAGGTCAAATTTTCGAGGATGTGTTTACATGATAGATTGCAATATGTATAATTGCAACAACAGATGAATACATAATGGCTGATATCCAGTTATTATGTTATATAATCCAATGTCTTAATCTCGTTGTCATGTCTACGACCATTCCCGTTGTTATAAAAATCCTCAAGAAATGAGATAGGATCATCTCAAAAACAGCGAAAATATTGTTTTGACGTGTCTAGTCACTGCAGAAAAAGCACAAAGACGTAAACTCTCAAAATCCTCCATTACATCGATTCGAGGAAAAAAGCAGAGTCATGAAAGCATCTAAAAGTAGCAGTACCAATGTTTGGCGATATGATTGCGCATTTTGCAATATTGCCCCTTTGAAAGTTGAAGGGAGTGGTGATATTTATAGACATTGGTGGAGAGGGAGGGTTGAGAAAGTGAATGTGTGGACTTGTAGTAAGTGGAATGATGGATATACAAAGAGGGGTATCTGAGAGGGGTATCTAGGTAGTTGGTAGATAGACATGTGCCAGTGTATTACCTCAATGAGCCCTTGAGTTCCTTGTTCTCCGCTTTGGGATTGTTGTCCTTTCAGAGAAATGCCCACTTTTCCCTTCAATATTCCACTCCGTTCATATATTTGTATTTATATGCAATTGCTCCAGCTTGAAACTATAACTTTTCACAAACTACAATTCAAATCTTTACAGGTCTTCGTGTCTCGATGCGAGCAGAGAATCACAAATACTGCGGTAAATCAGGCTACGGATTTTAAACTCATCTCATTGATCTCAAGCTGGGGTTTTCAAAACTACGCGTCCCAGAAAGTAAGAGCGCTATATTTTGCTCATACTTCTATAGCTTTAAAAATCATCATATCACTGACGATATTAGATAGATATTCCATGAGAAAAATCAGGACACAGCTTTTGTTATCATAAGGTTCGTACCTTTCGCTGTCTATTTCACTAAGAAATTAGTCGATCATGAGACGGTAGTCCTGCCAAGAAGCTTTTCCCCTTGAGAACACCAGCTCAGAACAGCAGAATTTGTAGCAATTTTTCTTTCCCATTACAAAGTAAACCAGTCAGACATGCAGACATACTCCTTGAAATGTTTGTATCGGCCATCATCTGGTGCTCTACCTCAGAAAGTTCTGTCCGTTCAAACCTATTTAAGCCAGGTATTTTCGCAATTCCTCGGTAGGGGAGCTGAAGTGGTCGATTTGAGTGAATAATAGAACATACCCGTGGACGTGTATACTTCGTGGATGCGGGGCGGACTCTTGCTTGCTTTAGCTGGAAACCTAGGTACATAGGTGAAGTGCGTCTATCGTGACATAGAATTCACTAACGATGACTATCTTAATCCAGAAAGACATCTATATCTTGGTGGTAAAGCTCCTTACGCAATCCATATCTAAGAGAAGTTCAGCACAGAGACAAGTCGTGTTCTCATACTGCCTCCAACCAGTGCCACATCCAATATCTGTTCCCTGGCCTAAGATTTCCTGGAAAATCTTCACACAATAATTCCCATTATAGGCTTAAAAGTATAATACTCTTCATTATTGTCACTATTTAATTCTTGCTACTATCGTACCTCCAAGAAGATTAGACCGCGAAACTTTCCCTCGCGAGAAATATCGGATTAGAGATTGCAGAAAGTGGTGGGAATCTCAATATCAAATATATCTCAAATCTCAACATTCCCTCGTGCAAGACTACCAAGACCTGCTTGAAGCACCAGCTAGCTTTAAGTTTGGGGAGAGATGAAATGTATATTTGATAGGGAAGTGTACCGCATGAGATAGTCAGTTCAGAAATCCGTGATTTGCCAGCTGATCCTATGGGACTTGCGTGGTTTAGAGTGCTAGACGCTGCCAGATAACTTATCTTAAATCTCTACCCGGCACAAGTTCATTCACAGCAAAAGCTAATCTTCAAAAGAATATCAAGCGATACGTGGATGATGTTCTTGAAAGGTATGTGAATGACATGTGTTATCTGAAGTATATGTGAGGACAATGAATGACCAGCAAGATCATAATTGCAGCTGACAGGTCACACTACTGTAGAAGCCGAGCGAAATGATCTAGATCCAATGAATATTGATAAACTTTCTCAAAAATCATCAAAACCGTGATTTACCCATCCACATATAATCCGTATGCTAATATAGACTCACTTCTTAGATCCGCATCTTATTAACCACTTCCTATTGCCCCCCACCTACGAATAGCTTGATTACGACTTCTCCCCACTCCTTGGTCTTTCATAAAAGAAGAACTCAATCTTAGGCCTTTCCTTTCTGCCCCTCCACTTCTCTGGTACAATAACCTCAATATACCTATCTGGCACCGCCTTAAATCCATGGCTTTCATACAAGTGTTTTGCAATGACCGTACCCTCGATATACGCTGGTAAACCGAGGGAATCGGCTATGGCGGTACCGTATTGCATCAATAGGGTACCGGCGCCCAGACGCTGGTAAGAAGGGTGCGTGGTCAAAATGTCAAGGACTATGAGATATTAGGAATGCGGGTGTTGGTTATAGGGGTGATCGGAGACCGGGACGAAGAAAGGAGGGGAGAGAGAAGACAGAACTTACCGACGCAAGGTTCGCCTTTAGTTCGATAAATTTGATGTTGATGAATCCAATTTATTAGATACTCAGCCCATTCATTTGAATCGTCATCAGAGTGCCAGTCAACAGAAATCCGTTCTTTCTTCTGCTCCTCGCTCAATGGTTCTGTATTTATGAGCCATTTAGCTGCACTTATGAGGGTCCCTTGATCAACTATTAGCACTTCTTCCAATTTGTGTCCTTGACCTCTTGAACTACACCCCAACTTAAAGGTTCAGCAGAGAAGTGAAAGTGAAAGCCAAACATACCATCACCATCAACAACCTTCACATACTTCGCCCTCAAATCTCCCACCCAATTATCAACCAATCTTCTGACTGCCTTTTCTCTTTCTTCCGTCTCAGGAAATAAGACAAAAAAGAATGGTTCATGAGGGTTACTGAAAGCGGCAATTTGTTGAGCGAGGATAGCTGGAACATCCGTCAGTGGATCACAGGGAAGAAGGCGAAGATTCGATTTCGAGGCGGTAATAGGAATAGGATGAGAGATGCTAGTGGAGGGGTGGGAAGTTGAGTGGAGTGTCATTTTGGTGGGTATGGCGAAGATGTTAGGGGTGAGGATGAGCAGAAAATGAACAGATTATGCTGATAGTGATGATGCAGTAAAGGAAATGTACGATCACCCTTCCAACACATTGATTAATTTGCAACGTTAATCTTACGGAACGAACTGCAGATCCGGCAATTGCAGTTAGGCATGAGATGAACCACCAATAAAGGCATATCAAAGCACAATTTCGAAATATGCATACACACAGACTTAGGCGCCACCCGCTTGTAATCCGCTAGTCGGCTTTTAAAATATTACTGTGATCGATTCCGTGGCTCTTACAGGTTAGGTTTAGCTCTCATACCGGGGAAAGAATTTGAAGGTCCTGAACCCCTGTGCCAGTTTGACAAATTGTTGGAAGATATGCTCAAATCAGTTGATGCACACAGAGCGACAAAGCAGCGAGGACACCAAGACAGAAAAGAAGTAGGCAAAAATTGGACAAGCATAATTCTAAGCGGAAGGATCAACAAGCCTGTTGGTGCGGATAAGCCGTTGAACTAGGACCAGGCCAAGGAGTTCGTGACCCCTGTGAATTTGCTTATGAAAGAGGGGGAAGTAAATTAATGTGGGCCATGTACGGACATGTAATAGTTCCAGGATGCCTATCTATTAATCGCGTGGCTGCAAATATGATGCGATACTTGCTGATTGGATTACCCGAACTTCCAAGCAAAACGGTTTATCCAGGCCTCAGAAAGCTCTGATCATACGAAGGACTCTTTTTCATCAGATTCGCTTGCTTTAGAAGAGATAATTGGATTGGTCCCGACGGTTTGGAACCCAATCGGCAGATCGCGATAATACGAATATTGGGTCAAATGGTGCCTCAATTCTATAAACTTTGTGGTAGACCCTTTTTGTGTTCTTGGTCCGATGTTCTGCGATGTATGAATGATGTGGCGTGCTGTGAGAGCTGGCTTGCATGAAAATTGCATAAACGACGAAAAATGTGAATTATGATAGATAAAAAAATGCTATTTTGCGGGTTCACCGAACTTTTCCATTGTCTAATGAGAACTACAAGATCTATAGTCTAATGCAAGTAGCCAAGAAATGATCGATAATTCTGTCAAATAAAAACAATGTGATGTACTATATACTGACATGCGCCATTGAGTGATCTACTGCCGTCTTCTGATGGGATCAACAATTGGCCACTTGTAAGCATGCTTACCCCAAATCATGTAGAAAACCACGCTATAAAGAATAGCAGCAACAAAAATAACACAAGACCAATTCATAGTGACGGGAGTAACGACTTGAGTATTTGGCCAGAAGCTGAAAAACATGGTGATGGTCGAATAAATTAGTCCAGCGATGTTGGCAATTGGACCAAGAATTGGACCCAGTTTCCATGGTCCCCAATGTATTTTGTCTTTGATTGGGTCTTTTCGAAGGCGTTTCTTGAGTATCAAGATGACTGTAAGATCAGATTGTTAACATTGCCCATCAAGAACGTATTTTGGAGCAATATGAGGGAAATGAGGAGCTGATGTTGTATTGAAAAATAAAACAGGGTTTCCAATGGCCTGGACTACAGGTCCACAACGGAAAGCTCCAAATCCCTGTATCTTGTCAAAGCATTCAGATGCTTTGAAACGTTGAATTCAATTAGACCCTCCAAAGAGTCCGAATCAGTGGTATCATTTCAAATATTGAATGGAACTACTTTTGAATTTTGAAATATTCCATCCGGCCTGTAAGTCTGAGCCAATAAAACTTTGAAGCCGAAGGACTATATGGGATGAAACGGAATAGTCGAGGATCAATCGGAGATAGAAGTAAATGTAGTCGAAGCAAAAGAATTAGTGGACGATTCACTCACTTGGAATCATATAGCTGGTAAAAAATGCGGCCACGTTTACAGAGACAATTGAGTTGAATGCTGCAGTACTGCCAATATTGATAAGTGCCAGCAGGAGTGAAATCACTGCACTGACAAGAATGGAGTATATGGGTAATGCTGTTGGTTCATGAACCTGTAGTCAGAAAGTTAGGTAAAAGTGACAAGAAGTTTTGAATACATGTGCTTACGCGAGATATATATGCGCTACCTGGCACTCCATTGTCTCTTGCAAAAGACCATAATAAACGAGAAGCAGTCGCCATAATACCAATTGCCGCGGCGAGAAGGATGAATAGTATAACCAATGTCATACCAGTGGCAGCGGCGTTGCTATTAGTAGCTCCCCTGAAAATTTCGATGAATGGAAAGCCAGTAGCGGAGGTCAGAGCAGCATCGATATCTCCTAGGCAGAAGAGAAGAGCTATAAGCAGTGCGAAACCTAGAACGCCATTCAAGACAATACTGCTGATCATCGCCCAGGGTATAACTGTAGAGGCATTGTGAACTTCCTCACTCATATGGCAAGCAGAATCGGCTCCTGAGACAATATTAGCTCTATCTTAAGAACGAATGTGGGGGAGACAAACGAAGGTGATCTTACCGAGGAATGAAAAAACGGAAGTAATCAAACCAATGAAGAAAGACGTTCCATTTGACGACCAACCCCCACCATTGATAAATGTAGCAAATACGTCGCTTGGTTTTCCATGAGGCGCAATGTAGACTAGAGGAATAAGGATACCGAAGAATCCAAGAATATGGATGCAAAGAACAAAACCTTCAATCTTTGGCAACCAACGAGCCAGATACGTATTGACGAACAGAATGAAAGCTAGAACAGCATAGAATATCAGAGTTGCTTGCCATCTTTCAGGAACGTAAGTTGGATGGTTCAATATTACTAAAGCCTGGATTAATGTTGCGCAGAGAAAAGCCATACTTGCTTGACCTGCTTGCCAGCCAATAACTGTAAGCCAGCCTGTCATGTATGAGAGGAATTTCGCGTGGGATTTGGGTGCAAGAATCGAAACCCAGTGATATTGGCCGCCACTCAATGGCATCCTAAGTCCGCTCGTCAGATTTAGAAACTCGCGATGGAAGGCTATACGCACATCGAGGACATCTCTGCCAAACTTGCGACGGTACATAATGTACCAACGAAGCAAAAGATGTAACCGTACTGAACATCTAACATTAGTATATGCTACTAAAGTTTGAGTTGAGGCGAGACTAAGACGGAAACTTGCAACTAAGCCTGCCGGTCCTCCGTTTTGAAACCCGTACAGGAAGACGGCAAACATTCCTTCCCATGTTGAAAGCAGACTACAGACAAATCCCGCGATCGACAAAAAGCCAAAGTTGCGCTATAATATTTAGCTTTTGACGATGGTATCCTTCGTTGGCACTTACCTTTAACTGTTGACGTTTTCCAAAATACGCCATTTCCTGATCATCTCTGCTGGCATTACCTTTCGACCGTGCATGAGGTATTTCATCAGAAGATGTTGACCTAGCCATCACACCCAATTCCACATGTTTGTCTTCCATGGTTAAGATCAAAGAATTTTATCAAAAGAATACCAATCGCCGAGCGAGCTCGTGAACAACAAACAATAGTAATGGAAATGAAGAGAAATAAAGCAAAAGCAAATTATGACGGGGATTGAGGTTTATTTGCCCTTCTTCAAGATGCACTGCAGTCTGCAGAATAAAACCCTTGCATGGATCACCGAGTGACAGATAGGAGAAAAGAAATCCTTGACACCACCTACAGGAAAAACTGTCTCATTGCAACCATTTTGGTAAATACTCGATGCATCAAGTGGTAGCGAGGTGTTCTGTATATTATGATACGTTCACTGGTGCAAGGGACATACGAATATGCATTTCAATCAACTCCGCTCCAGCTTGGAAGGAAACAAATTGTAGACTCTGGAGCAGTGTCAGCTTTCTCGATTTTCTACTAGGTAGTTATAATGGTAACGGGCTGAGCGGGGAAGCCTTTCCTATAAAAGTTAGCGTTTCACGCGGGTTCGGTAAATGCTAGGCTAGTTCATGCGGAGAGTTAATTTGATAGACGCCTCATCGCCGCCGTAATACACACTTTCAACTGTCCAACATTTATCACTATTTTACCTTATTTTTACGACGAGCATAAATGCATTTAGCCGACCTTTAAAATATGATACCGGAATGTTCTCGAACCTGGCACCAGGCTAAATATCTGCATCCACTATTGTCACTCGAATTAACGAGCTGGTCAAGCATCTCTCAAATCTCAGAACAAAATTCCCGGCTGTCTGGAAATTATCTCGTCTTCTTATGGGCGATCGTAAATTGGACAAGCATATGTTAGTATTCAATACTCTAGGTGCAGGACTTTGCTCCGTATCTTTAATTGATTATCACATGACAGATCCTGTGTAGCAGAGTCTTACGACAAATTAGATCAAGCATCTAGACTTACTGTTACCCGATATTGTGATTTATATCTCATTAATACCAGGTTTGCAGTCTTGTGTAACCTGATCAACGCGTATGGCGCTGCTGAGGACCCTGACTCGTTTCATCCAAGCTAATGATTGACATGAAAGAGAAGTTTGCTTGGATCCCAACTCTGTTGTGCATGATCGCCATATCGTGGCACAGCTTGAATGAAATGTGGTATTTATGTCTGGGATCAAGGAGCGAGCAAGTGTTCATGGGGATCTTATTGCAGTTGCGACGCCTCAGAAGCTCTCAAAACTCGGACTCTACGGAGTTCCGAATAGCTGTTGCCAAATTTCCGAATTGAATTGAAGTGAAAGGTTTGATCCAGTGATTGAAGTGTTGTTTATTATCATTTCTATCAGCATATTCGTCATAGATGTCACTGCTATGGGCATAATTCCACTTTCTGCGGTTCAAAGTGACCAGGAATAAATACCAAAAACTCGGAATTACAGCATTGCTTTTTTTTAATAAAAAATGCCATCCACATGTACCACGAAGCTGCGCTCCCTTGCATTGTTCCAGCAAAGTTCTTTTTTAAACTCCGTGACTCAGAAACTTGCAAGTTCTTTTGCGATCGACAAATATATGCAAGTATTGACGTTGGAGAGATGTATATCTCATTTCATTGCCATTCATTCACATTCTTTACCATCTCTGGATTATTCTTACAATGACAACAATACCCATATTATCGCGACAAATCATCATATCGAGCCATAATGAAGGCCCTGCCGTTAATCTTGTATCATGGATAGGGTTGAGCACAATGATACTGAGTGTTGGAGCGAGGCTTGGGAGTAAATTTATGGTGGTGAGGCGATGGAGTACAGACGATAGTTTGATCGTAGTTGCGATGGTTAGTACATTATAGCAAGTCAAATTCTGAGAGCAACACTAATAGTCTAGTTCTTTGGGATCTGTCATAGTGTTTTTCTTTCAATGATGGTTAATAATGGACTTGGTCGGGATCAAGATACTCTCAACTGGAAGGAGCTGGAAAACTACCAAAAAGTTTGTCCCCCCTTCAGGATGTTCGTTGGAAATTCTGTTCTCTACACGAAGATTTTTGTATTCTTTCTGACTTCGAGACAGTATGCTTACGCATCTCAATTGGTTTATATTCCAACTCTCTGCTTTGCGAAACTAAGTACATTGTTCTATCTACGAGCCTTAACGCCGGACTCCAATTACGCAATATTCAACCGACTTACCGAGATATGTGTGATATTATGGGCTTTAAGCGCCGAGATCTCTATCGTGTTCCAGTGCGACATACCGAACCCTTGGGCCATTCTTTCCACTGAAAAATGTTTCAATATCGTAAGCTGAGTCGCTGTGTCTACCTTAGCGCAAATAGCTAACAGCAAAAGGGCGAATTCTGGAAGGCTATTGGGGCCTTTGACATAGCAACTGATTGTGACATCATATTGCTGCCGATATTTCTTGTTTGGGGGCTTCAGATGCCGTTGAGGCGTAAAGCCCTTGTTTTCATAGCATTTGGGACTAGAATATTGTAAGTGGATATTTGCCATCCTCGTTAGAGGTAGATAATCTAATGATCTGGCAGCATTTTACCCTTATCAATAGTGCGACTCGTCGTGATTTCCTCTTCAGGATCTCCTACCCTTCCAAATCAGACATTGGTTTCATATCACAATTACCTCTGGACCTCTGTCCAACTAAACTCTGCCATTTTCTTTGCATGCTTATCATTCCTCAAACCATTTATGGAATCAATGTCATCCGGTGGTCTTGCCGCATCTGTTAATCCAATGGATTCATCCTACAGTAACAAGCAATCCCCCTCCAATTCAAAATTAAGCAACTTCATCTCTTCTCAATCTGGTTGGAAAGCCTCCAAGAAGAATTCATCCAGGCCACCACAAGAGCTTCGCACTATATCAACGTTTCAAGACTACGATGAAGATGACGAAATCTTGACTCCTACTACCACATCTCCAAATTCTAATCTCAAGAGATCGTCACCTATATTCAACATTCGATTCAATAATACAAATGCGAATGGAAAGCTGAGTCATGAAGGCGAAGAACTTGGCACATTGAGACCTGACGGAGCGATGACCTTTGCGCATATTAGACGCTCGACACCAGATGATGCCGCGGAAAGGAGTACGGTTAGTAGTGATAAAATGATTATTAGACGCACCACTGAATGGGACGTGCGAGAAGACTTCGAGAGCATTAGGGGAAGAAGGACACATTCTGGAGATAGGGGTGGAGATGAAGAGGACTATGAAATACACAAGGCTAGTATGGAGAGGGGAGACGATAAAGCTTGGGGTGAGAGGGGTACACACTATGCTGGGTAGATGGTGGCGTTAAACATCTGAAATAGATGAAAATTTATACTTAATGGAACATTGACGAGGGTTTGCAACGGTTAGACATAGGGTATACCACAAGGTCAGAAAAGGCGAATCAACGGTTGCTGTTCATGGATATCGGGTGAAAGGATTAATTGGGCCTACGGGATGGGACATAACTCACTACTTGCACAGTTTCATTTGTTTTGGGTTAAAATAATAAAATCATTCATTATAAAAAAAGTTCTTCACGGTGGAAGCAGTACCCCTTTCGAAATTTTAGCGTTTGATTGGCGATACTGCACCTGCAAACACCATGCCCCACCAAGAAACAAACGCACTCCCTTCAAGATCTTAGTTCACTGAAGTTTTGCATTCAAAAACCTGTCAAATGACAATAACAAATCTTTCCCTTTGTTAACTCCTAACAATTGCGTCCCTGCTGACTGTACATAATCCTTCATCCCAATCCCCCACTCCATAAGCACCAGCCTCATTCACTCGCCTGCCTACAACACAGAACTACCACGGTACGATGTGAAAGAATCTCTCTCTGAACCAAAACCTCATCATACCATTGCCGCAAGCAAACTATTGATCTTAAAGCGCAAGAAAGAAAGCGATCAACCTCTCCTTCTGCATTTAATCCAGTTCTCACCACTCCCCACAGCTGCGCCATCCACCACCCAGCATGCCAACCTACCTCCTCGAGATAGATCTGTCCGCCAAAGACAGCTTCGAACACTTCACCCAACTGATCAAAACCCTCTCCGATACTCCACCTGATTCCGATACCCATTCCGAATTATCAGAAGCTGATTCCGTAGGCCTTACGCATGATCCTGTAGAAAGTGGAATAATTGTCATCCGTAAGTAATTCTCTACTCGCATCTGACTATGTTCCCACTCTTCATCATTTTCTTCACCAATCCAAGGGCCAAGAATTTCGTGATGGAAGAATAAAATACTCAAACGATAACGATGTTAACAAACCCAGATTCCCACACTCTAGCAACCCTCACCAAGATCCTAGAACCCTACCTCCCTTACTTCCCCATCGCGCCAAAAATCACTCAGACGTCAGAAAAGGGAGTCTACGATCCCGCTGGATATCCTGTGCAGCAACTTTTGATCTATGTACCGTTGAATTCTGGGTCCGATGACAATGCTAGTGCTAATGTCGATGGGAATAAAGATGGTGGAGAAACACAAATTCAGAATTTGAAGACATTATTTGATGTAAATTCAATTCAACTTGAGCGGGAGGGGAAAATAAGTGGGATGCGACAAGGTGAAATTATTTTGCCTTCTTCACCCCCAGCATCCTCTTCAGAAATACAGTATGAGGGTCGAATATGTAGGGTCTGGAGTGTTTGGCTTACGTGGGTGTCGGCGAAGGAAAGTTATCATGAAGGTCGTCATGATAGAAAAGACGGGAAGGTTGGAGAGGAAAGAGAAAGTCTTGCAGAGCAGATCGATTGGAAGAAAATGGGAGTGTTTGGGTGGGAGGAAAGAAATTGGATGTTTAGCAGTTTGGGGGAGTTTCTGGCGAAAGATAAGGGTAATTGTGGTGTCATGTGAGAGGTGACGTGTGTGTAATGAATGAGGAAGGCATAGAGAGGGGAAATTAATCTGCTATTAATTGTGGTTTTCGTTTTCCCATGCAAAATCATCCTACAATTTTACCCAAGTTTCAGATGGAGTGAGCAACATTTGGCACACGTCGAGTACATTTAGATCACTCATAACCACAGCATCAAAGCACTATTTCTATTACCAAGCTACAAAAGCAATGTTGTGTAATACTAATACATACAAAATTCCAAACTCAGTCACCATTCCGATGAAAAGCAACTCTTGAAGTACTTGACATTTTAAAACTCATCCTCCGAACCGGTAAACACACTTCCACTACTAATCTCCTCATCCTCATACTGATCATCGTCCTCAGAATCGCTGTCACCGCCCACTCCTACTCCATTCTCATCGGCATTCATGTCTACCCAGTCATCATTAAGATCATCGTCATAAGCAGTGCTCGCTACAGCTCCCTTTGAACTGGATATCCCTCTACGACTGGGCTGGGTGAGCTTTGCAGTGGCGTTCAGTTCATTTTTGCTGAAAAATGGGTGAGCTTCGGTAAGGACCTTGCCTTGACAGACATATCCCATTGGGGTGTGGGAAAAGTCTTGGCCTTTACGCCTGACACTTAACCATTCTTGCAGAAATGTTAGAGGTCTGGACGTGAAGCCGACGGAGGTCTGGTCTTTTCCATTGCTATTTTCAGTGGCTTTCCCATCGACAACATGGCCATCTTCTTCCAAGCAGCCTTCTTGTAATTCTTCCATAGTCTTCTCTATTCCGAATCCCAGGAATCCACGAAGATACTCATATTGGGAGAATTCGAAGTAAAGAGCTCCCGAAAAGATACCTAACTGTACCAATAACCATTTCGGCGCAACCCAGTCCTTTGAAAGTGCGGGTATAGCATAATATTGGAGATCATTGAAGTTAATAAGCATCTTGCGGGTCGTAGGAGCTGCATACGTCAAGAGAAAACATGCTGGAGCTCGACAGTCACGAAGAAATGGGATGAGGAGCTCTGTTTCTTCAGGTATTACGACTAATGCAGTTTCGGTGATAGGACTCCACAGGACCCAACTCACTTGACGCTAAACAACAAATGTTAGCAAAAACGTGAAACCAATTTTTTTTTGGATCCCAATGAATCCTGGAGTGTCATAGTCTCTCATATCCGTTGAAATTCTCAAAGTCATCCAAGGCTCAGCACGAAGTATGGAGAAAATATCCTCTAGGTAGACTGTTACAGACAAAGAGCCAACTTACCAGAAAATTGTCATGTGGTTGGATCACTTTTACAGAACGCATGAACTCTTTAGACACAAATAGTCGAGAATTGAGATCTTCAGCGTTGATTCCAAACTTCCTACCAACTTCGGTTTTTTTCAAAGCTATAAAGGCATTTTCACAACACTGTAGAGCCGATTAGTCAGTATTGCTTGTCAAGGAAGTTTTCGGGGGGATAATTAGAAAGCAATGGATTAGTGAGGTATCAAAATTGGTACATGAAATGGAATACAAAAGTAGGAGTTTGACATCGAGGAACAGAAGTAGATAGTAGGGTCAAGCTAATCAGCGAGTTAGTTGAACTTACTGCGGAGCCTGCTGGAATTCGGCCAGTTCTGACAAAGGTTACAATGTCCTTTTCCAGGCCAGGGAATGACCAAGCGGTGTAATGAATAGGTTTCTGAACCTCACGCACAGTTTCGACTTCGTAGGCAACTTCTCTCTCTTGTTCAACTTCCTGTAGAGCAGTATGATGAACAGCATCGCCAGTATCTCGAAAGCTTTTACGCATCGCATTGAGCTCTTTGACAAAACTAGCTGTTTGAGAGGCCGATTCGCCAGTACCAATCACACTCTTAGCTTTGGTTTTAATTCCGTAAAGTTGATGTAAAGAAAGCTGCTCCTTTTGCCTGAGGGTATCTAGATACTGCACCCGATGTTCTGCGTTGGTGAGGAAATCTACATTATCAGCAGCAGCCTGAACTCTCCGGCAATAGTCAATGCCTTGTGAATAATAAAGTGGCTGCATAAGCTCTATACCTACGCACGTCTGCTCCAGAAGCCAACAAATTACGTCGTACGAGTCCAGGTAACTACCATGGGTCTTTTTAACACAGTCTAATATGCTCTGATTAACTTCAGGTGGTGCGAAGAATATAACAGATTGAGTAGTCGCAAGCTGCCTCAGTCTCATTGCTGCCTGCACAGTATGATCTTTGCTTTGACCAAGACCTATTCCAAATTAGTATCGGCGTTATTATTTTCGAAAATTATAGACTCACTCAAGGTTAGTGCTCCGCGAGCATTAGCAGGCATTTTCAAGTCAATCCCACGACAATGGGCTTCATCAAGATAAACAACAACGTTTGTTAAGTCATCGGAATATGGTGAGGCTGACAACGGCACTGGCCTGTACTTTTTATGGACCACCATTGGCTTTCCTGCTTCATCAAAGTAAACGGCAGCTTGTGCTTGTGTGTCGATCTCAAGCCATGTTCTCGCAAGTGACTCATTGCTCAACTCGAGAATCTGGGCTCCAGCATCGATGAGCACTCGGATGCCTAATTTCGAGATCTTGTGCAATAAGTCAATCTCAGAGAGATGCCGGCCTCTTTCGTCAGCTGCTACTACATATCGCCGGTTTCTGGGCTGAAGCAAGTAGGTAAGAACCTCAGAATTGGTATGGGCAAGTCTCTCCAAGTCTTGTTGTTTGAGATTTAGTGGCAGTAAGTTCCTGTTATCATTGGTGCCACTAAATCCTGTCGTAATGGAATTCGGATTATCCGCTGACGATAAAGGAATCTCCCACCCGCTAGCTTGCAGTTTGAGACTGAATGATTTGGCATGTGCCGGAAATACAAAATTGTTACAGTAGTAATCGATGATTACTGGAGACATGTTGAAATACGTCCATAACTCGAGCATTTGTTGCTCATCTTCAAGATTAATACTATTCCAGTCCCGCAACGTATCAGGCAGCACAGAACAGCTCATGGACCATTGATCGTATATCGAGGCCGGATCGTCCGATTTGAGAACATGCTCGAGGGCTTGGTGCAATTGCTTGTTATTTAGTCCCTCATAATAAAATGCTAAACAAGTAAGAAGTATCGCGACGTCTGGGTGGCCCCATTCAGCTTGATCCGAGGGTACGCCTTTGCCATGGAACGGGACCGCAATAGGGTCTCTGTCGGGGTGAAGACCATATTGTACGTGCCACCTCTTTTTTAGCGCCAACAACAATATTCGGTGTACCAACAGACCGCGGACGTTCAAGAGATTGCGTTTCATTGACGGCTTATCCGAAAATACACCTTTCACAACCTTAGATACAACTGCGGTAACCTTGGGCTTCGTTATAAAATCCCTAATGGCTATGCGATCCAATCTGGAGCAGCGAGACACATCCAGAATCGAAGTTCGCCCAATACATATATCAGCAACTAGCCTGCTCAGTAGCTCCTCTTCAACATCTTTTCTGAGAAAAAATGGCAAGGGGTAGCCGCCACAATTTCTTCGAACAACTTCGATACTATGAGGATAAGTTTTCTCGAGATTGTATAGATGCCCTTCTACAAGAGCCAGCAAAGCTTGGGCTGTCTCCCAACGATGAGGATAATTGTCAACCGAGTTCTGAGCACCACTCGGATATATTAGCTGTGTACGTAATGAGAGAATTTGATCGCTTTCATCCATCACATCTCGGCAACGATTATTTAGCCACTGTTGCACCTTCACCATTGAATTTCCCTCATTTACATGGCCATCCGAAAGACGTTGAAGACCAGATAATCGAAATGAAAGTATATGCTCAGGTAATGCAATAGTTATACCTGAGTTGTGAAGAGTTGCCTTGTGCAAATTGAAGTAAGTCTTCACTGTATCTGTAGGAGTCTTTCTTGAGAATGGTACGTGGAGAATGCTTCTACCCAGGAGAGATCCGAGACGTGCTTGTAACAACTGCGCAGTTGGAACCAATAATGGTTTCGGCACAATGATTCGCACAAGACGCTCAGCATTGGCTAACTTACACGCCACCATAGGTACAATAATTGAAGTCTTTCCTTGTCCCATATTCATTTGTAAAACAGAGTTTGATTTGGAATTCGGCGAAATTGTAGCCCTGGCTACGTCGACTTGATCAGGCCGAATGAGAACATTCGCTTCTACCTCGATCAAAAGCCAATCAGGCTCTTCGATCGGCTGCCAATTTGAATGGCCCGGATTATTCTGTTCTTCAATCAATCGTTGTTGGTCGCCCTTTGAGAATGCTTCTTCAATCCTAAGTAGTCTTTGAAGCTCCGTGATATACACAGCGTACTTGATCAGAGTCTCTCTCATTCCACTCCCAAAGTCAGTTTCTGTGCTCGAGGTAGAACGTAGATTCTCAAGTAGTGTAATGGTTGAAATACATGGATATAAGCCTCCTGGCCTTAACCATACAGCAATCGGGCTGTCAAATGATCGATATATTTCCTGGAAAATTTCTCTTATGGCGCTTCTAGTCTTGTCTATATCACTGGAAAGTTTTAAAGGGTCGACATATTTTCTACCGCTTTTCGGAATCTGCTCAAATGATTTGAATGAAGACAGACTCTGCAGCAATTCCTGTCCATATTTCCGGCGTACCAACGAGGCTTCATTGCCCATGAGATCTAGTGTAACTAATATCAGTAAGAGTTCATGTGTATATCATGGATTTTTATTAAGAGAAATTTTATTTGGAATGTGACTTACTTAAAACAATGCGCTCGAGAAGAGACGCTTCTTGAGAAATTATATGGCCGTTGTTATTCGATATCTCGGCTTTTGTATTAGACAGAGCTACTATCTTAGATGGTGTCACGATCTTGCATGGCATTCGCATTAGATCTCTCGATAGCATGGGAAACTCACTGCCTCGAACTCTTGATGTGTATACCATTTGTTTTTGAAGCTCCATATTTGGCAACTGAAAATGGATTCCACTGTAAGCTCGAGAAAGCACTTTTTGAACTTGCTCAAGATGCTTAGAGAGCTCCATATTCTGGAAGATTCTTGCCCAATCTGGGAGGATAATGCTCATAGCTTTGGCAATGTCTACATTTACAGGAGTCGAAAATTCGACAATGGAAGGTTCTGGGCACGGCCATTGAGCAAGCAAAAACTTCGCAAATAGCTCGCAATCAGCATCTGTCTGGGTTTCGTACTGATGTTCTTGACGTTCCAAATTCTTGCGTTGTTTTGCGTGTAATTTAAACCCGCCAAAAGTATCACGGAAGTCTTGCGGGTAGGGTATGCGGCATGGCTTTAGCAACTGTATGATGTATGCAAGATGTGGAATTTGATTCGGACGAAATTGGGTATAATTCCGATAGGCTGGAGGATTCAGTTTCTTCAGGTCTTCCAATACAGAGCACGCCAGCAATATCCTAACCAGATCCATATCGATATCATCTCGAAACGACATCAAAGAAAATTGGAACTGAAGTCGAAACTTGTCGTCGGCGGAAGCTCGTCGACAAAATTGATATAATGGTCCGAATGACACACCAAAATCAACATCCAAACGATCCGACAAGAGAACTCTCTTGGGTTCTGTGTAGAAACCTCTCAAATTGGGGTATTTTTGCAGCAGTCCGGCCAAATCTGCGGAGGCATGTGTTTTTTGACCCCATTGTATGATTTGATCAACACATTCTAAGACATTTTTGCGTCTTTGACTAGCACAGTACTTGTCTCTTGAATCATACACAAGATCCGTGCCTATCATGTGGCTCTCAAGAAACCCATCGTGGCGCTTGAAAAGCCTCAAGCGGGTATAGCTTCGATTGACAAGGTGTTGTTGTCGCGCTCCCTTCAGCTCTAAAATCCCTTGTGTTTTTTCTTGAGAAAACTTTTCTAAGTTGTCACTTTTGTCAATCAATTCTTGAACTATCGAGTCGTAGCCGTCGTATTGAATAGTAGTTGTCCATTTATCATTCCATTCCACTTTCTGCATAGAGTTCCCGTCTTCCGGGTAATACCCTCTGGCTGGGCTGAGCCTCGCAATTTTTAAAAGACACAAGCGCGATGTCAGTTTCAGAGGGGCCCAGGGCTGATAAAGACCGGATTTTAAGCACGCAATAGCCTCCTCAGTCCCAGTACGCTTGGTCAGAATATCTGGTAGAAGAAAAGATGTCATGCTATGCAGTAAGGCTTTGGTGTAAAGCTGCCAAGGCTCGGCTGGACAATCGATACGCCCCAAGGTATCATTGACAAAGAAGCGGCCATAATCTCCATTGTTTTCGATGTGTACTTGAACATGTATTCCATGACACCGAGATTTTACACTGTTAGGATCATTACCAGGCATTGGTACAAGAATACTACGCACCCGTGGATTGATAGTATCGCGCAGTACAATTTTACTTCGCAGTCCATACCAAGTTCCACAATCCTGATCCGTGTCTATTTCTGCATGTAGCTGCGACGATGCAAGATACTTTTTGTGATTCACTCTGAAGGATAAGGAGAGACGTTTGAGCTCAACGGTGAGATTGTTCCTCGGCGGTTGATAAACTGTCAAGTGACCTGGCTCCTCAAAATGTTCAAGGATCCTGTGAACGCGTTTAAATGTTATGCTAAATGGGTCGACTAAACAGCAGGAGCGGCGCCAAGCATTGCGGGTTCGTAAATTTAGCCGCCAGTTAGCATCTTTGAACCTCCAAATATGTGGTTTCTGTCGAATTTCGATAATTCCCGTAGTTAAGTCGAGCCAACTTTTATGTGTTAGTTTTAGTGAATTCACGCGTTGAACTTCAGGTAACTTACTGAATGCAATCAAGCACTAGGGGTACCGGTAGATCAAAGTTGTTACCGGTGTGAAATACTCTGCTGGGTACGAGTTCCAGAACAGTCTTTCCAAAACAGGCTCGCACAACGATTTTTCCTTCTCGAGAACCAAGATGGATGGTATGACCGAATTGATCATTTGTCAACTGAAACTGAGAGCCGGGCAAAGAAGAAGGAAAGGTGAGAAGGTTGACATCACCAAAGAGGTCTCGAAGAACAGCTGATGATCTATATTCCGCAGGAAGCATTCCTAGCGGTTGACCGTCTATCAGCAGGTAGCCATAGAACAGATGAAAACTCACTGTCTGTTCTTTCATGACAGACGAGCCAATGACTTTCGCATAAACCCACCACTTTTCAGGACAATCAAAGACCAACGATGATGATACACGCGGCTGGCTTCCTTCTGGTAATGGCCATACAATACCCACTGCTAGTAGTAATGATTCAGGGCTAGCAATTAGAGATTCGCGTAAAGCATGTCTCATGTGATAAACAGCCTTCAAGTCTTGAATGATGGCATTCCTGAGCCCAAGTGGGGCCAACGCAGGGTCATTGGAAAGGTTATCTTGTAGTGTAATTGAGCATTCAATAAAGCAACGAAGTACAGTAGGTTCTAGTATTTTGTTGTCGTGGTTGAAAAGTGTTCGTCGGCAGAGAAGAGCAGCCCATAGACAGTATGTTTGGCATCTAGAAGCGGCATCAGAATCAACTGCTTGTCTGATTTCTTCTCTGAGAATCTTCACCCAAGATGAAGTGATTGACCGAGCGGCCTCGAGTAGCTCGGAGGCTAGTTTGACAATATTGGGTGCCGCCAGCTCCTTGATGCGTAAAACTATGGTCAATATCGTCTGCATGGAATAATTCTCACGATAGTTTGTCCTAATATTCTTCAGTCTCCGGTCCAACTGCTCCAACATCCTATAACAGAAATTGTTATCTCGAAATGATTGATGAATGACGCGTAAGTAATCACCCTCGATATTGGGCCCAGCTTCGAGTATTAAACGCGAAACTAACATGGCCATTGATTCGGTACTGAAGTTCAAATTCTGAGAACCAAGCTCTACCAACAATTGTGTAAGACGGCGGGTCTTGCCTGAGATTAGTGCTTGGTAGGCCATAAACTCATGAACATTGAGACCTCTGGGACATTTTGATTGACTGGCAATGACTTCATACGATGAGAGACCATCCGTATTGACAGACAGGCCTTGCGTAAGCACCGAGAATGGTGAGTTTTGAGGCAACGTGAAGCTGAAATGATGCGAAAATGATGGCCGTTGATTTTGCAAGTCTCGACTTAGCCATAGTCGAGAACGAAAATCGTAGTAGGATAATCTCAAGGTATTGGAGGGACACACATCATTAATACCAACAGGGAATAAAACGGTGCGATAACTAGACATGTGTGTCAGTGATTGCTATCAAAGTTTGCGCGTGGGATTTTGCCATGGAAGAGCCAACTCACTGAGTGTTGTGAAATATTTTTCTAGTTGATCCTAATGAAATACCATTTTCCGTGTTCCTCATATATCCCGAGAGTCCTGGATAATCTTTTAAAAGGACCTGGGGTACATTTAGTGTTGTTCACTCATGGTATGATCCAATTTATTGGAGACTGTGGAAAGAGCTCACTCTAGGTTCCGTGAAAACACCTTGAGTTTTTGGAAAAGCCAAAGCGATAAGTACTTTCCAGGTTGTGTCTCGATAAATCGAAAATGCCGAAGGGCAAGATAGCTCGAAGATCACCGCTCTTTTTTGAATGGGATCTGAGGGTAAAGGATGCTCGTATACCTATAGTTTTATAAATCATCGATCTCCCATTAATTACTAAATCCAGAAAGGCAACAGATCGAAGTGGGGGTTTTCTCACCTTGATTCTAAATAACTTTGCCCGGTTCTCCATCAAGCACTTTGGACAATTTGGGCTGTGTCCGTCGATTGTGTATATGCAGGTGCTTTCGCTGATCATTTTGATAAGATTGTCATACCTTTCACTCTCCTTTAACCACTCTGCTATTTTTCTCTCGCGTGATTGCTCAGCGTCAAGTTCTATAGCTTCAAGAAGTTCTTGCAGCCTTGAAGCTTCATCGGACTCAACAAAGTAGCGGTCGGCAAAGCATCCTTGTGCTGGATCCTCGAATATGGTTCTGTGTCCTCCATTACCGACCGCAGCTCTGCAGCGATCTTGTATATACTTCTGAACTTCTTGTAGTCTACACATATCCTTTTTCAGAGATAGTTGCAAAACATCCATCATCTCAGGCGTGAAGAAAGGATGAAAATTCTTAAGTAATGGATAGAGAATGCATTCATATTTATCCATAGAGATCCAAAGCTCCATGATGCTCAACAACATAATGGAACGTTCTTCGGTGTTAACAGAATAAGCGCCTTCGGATTCCTTGATGTATCTATATATTTCTCGTGAGATCTCCCTGCATCGTGATTGGTTTTCAAGATTGGTGGCTGATGGAGAATGATGTCTCGACTCAATACCAATCTCCAAATCGCACAGAGCAATATATCGGTCTCCGAAACTCCCGATCTTCCTGGAAGCAGCTGCAGATACGTCAACAGTCTTTTTGGAATTGTAAGACCGTGGAAGCGGACGAAGAGCTTCATCCATGATGCGCTGTAGGTAACGGCCGCTGTTGGGAAGTGTTAAGTATAAATCACGATCCGCAGCGCGTTTTGGAAGTGTCATGACTGGTCTTTGATTCGACCGCTTGAATGCTAGCCACTCTGATTCAATTCGTTCTGAGGCCCGCTGAATTGCTTTTTGGAAATTGGGTCGCAAAGCATTGAAGAGGTGTTCGTATACAGCTCCCAGAGAAGTTGATGCTTTGACGTCATCGTTTTCGAGCTTGGCAAGGCGTCTGCAAAGTTTGGTTTTCAAGTATGATAGTGATTCAAGACTAATGTCGTACATGTGAAGCTCAAGAAGTTGTGCCATAGCTAGACATCTCATGAATTTGTACTGTGTCCGGCCGGAATCTGACATTGAATATAGTTGTCTTTGTATGGCAACTCGCAATACGAGATAAAAGGGATTTCGTCTCCATGGCTTTGCAGCATTGAACCATAGTACGTCGTCTCGAATGCGCTTCTTTAAAATTGTAGGATATACTCTACGGCCGTTTCCTTCCAGTAGCGTCATGAGCATTTGAGATATGAGGGCGCACGAAGCAGTGTCGCGTTCCTCAATGACGAGAGAACCAGCTTTAGATGTTCTCGCAGCGAATCGTTTGATTGACTCGGAGCTGGATTGCTCCAAAAATAAGGCCAACTCTTCTAAAAAACTGGATTCGTTGAATGTTGACAAAGGGAGATCGACGGCATACCCAGGGAAACTCCATTCTAAGGCATTCTCGGCAGCCATGACATCCTGTGCGGATGCCGATGTCTCGAATGACTCGAAGACTACTCGCTCCTCGGAACTTTTAGATCTAGTTAGAAAACAGGGCTCTGACAAAGATTTTGATTGTGCTAGCTTGGAACATACCGATAAATGAGTAGAGCTGCGTTCTGCTCCGCAATATTGAGAATCAAATATACATTTTTCTGTAGAGATTGAAACTCAGACAAGAGCGTATCTCTTGACAATCTTCCTCTGGTATTCAATACTTTTGTCGTTTCCATTGATCGACGGATCCAATCCCAATCCTCAGACAGTTTGTCCCTCGTGATGCTTCTCATCATTCTGGAAGCCGTGATAAAATGGTCAATAATAGCACTTTCCAATCCTTCGTTTCTGTCATCTCTACCTGGGAGCCGGGGTGGGAGGACGATATGGTTGATCAACGATTCCATAACGGAATTCGTTGTCGCCATGGCGACTGAAAGAATATGGTGTAGTTATTGATCAGGTTGTGAATCTGGAACAACGTAGAGAAGTGGCTATTCCTACAGTCTAAGGAAGTGTGACGAAGTTGTTATAAGAATCAAATCAAAAGAATTAAAAGGGAAAATGGATTTTTATAGGAATTGAAAGTTGAAGTGAAAAGAAAAGAAATTTTGTAAGATGTAGGTGAAGTCTCGACGACCCCCGCCCCACTAGCGCGAAACCAAAAAAACAACAAAATCTACCTTGAACGGGACGGGTACCCCATATCACTTTTCAATCTTCCAATTAGAATTTTATAATCAAATGGCCGTTTGAGTATCTGGGTACCCAATACCTATCAATAAAAAGAGGCTTATTTGGGAAACTTTGGTTCGCACTTTACTGCTTCATTTCGTCCATCACACTTTTCATATTTGAAGAGGTTACTACCCACCTGATAAGTCTACTTCCTGGGTGAGGATCCATTCGAATGCGATATCACATATACTCAACCATTTGAATCATTTTATGCATCCTCCCGCCAATCATAGCATATGCACTTGGGTGCGAGTATACGAGTCGATTTTTATCTCTGTTTGATGGATGTCTGCCGACACCCATCTTCCACTTCCACTTCGAGTTTGGAATTGACCAAAAGTTCTCAGAGAAGCAGAGACTACTGAGCAAGATGAAGTCATGTTGTGATTCATAAGGTTGGGCTCAACGGCAGCCTTGCTATACAACAGGCAGGCCATGATTTTACCATCAAGATTCAAGAGATACTCATCCAGATAACTTCATTCACTCTATAGAATGAACCACTTGATTATCTTCTATGACACTCAACTCTGATATCAAGAAGAACCAGTGGGCATCTCACTAGATATGATGGCTGAGACACCACCTTGCAGCATCTCTTTTCAACAGCAAAAGGAAAAACACAGGAAACTCAGCCTACTATCATCGAATTATTACATCCATATATTTACTGGAACTCTCCCTACCAATCCGAAGTGAACAACAAACAAAAAACCTTGACATATGCGGCCTTCCTGCGATACGACACCGAGCTTAACCGAGCCACTTGAATGCATTAATGGCTGCTGCAGATATCTATCACCAAATATCTTCTGATTCGTTCATTCAACTTGAAAACGAAACAGTCCTCGCTAAAACCAACATTGTGATGGAGATAAGTCTATCAAACTCACCAATGAAGTCCTCATAGCATTCGCCCTTCCAAGTTCCTACAAACGCAAGCCTCATCACTCACACTAGTACAGTGTTTCCATAGAGAAGGTTTACTGGACTTACCCAGTAAGGCTCCAACATCTTACACGACATACATTACGAAACCAGTCTGTCAGTCATACCCTCTTCTTTCTCCTTCATCTTGAAATTTCGTTTCCCTCAACCTCACGAATCACCCAATACACATGTACAGTTGCCAACCTGGGAAAAATGCCAGTAAATACTGAATTATATCGTCCATTGAATCCTGTTTCTTCACTCCATTCCCATTCCCATTTACTCCTTTCCCCTTCCCTCGCCCCTTCCTTTTTCGACGTCAAACGTTAAAGAAAGTCTTAGTCATCAAACCATCCCACCTACCCCTTTAGGCCTAGCCCAGCCAAACATCACCATCAACATTATCATGACCTCTACGATACGGTTTGCATTCTTGAAAAGGATTTAATCATGTGTATGATTTGACTGTCTGGCATTTGGTGAATTTGCACTATCAATGAATTCGCAAATCGAAATTTCAAATGGGAATTACTTCCGAGTCGAAAGAAGCCAAATAAGAATTCCAAAACTATTCTTAACCTATATTCACAAAGTTCTCAATAAAATATGGTTAGAAACCCGAGGAGCAGAACGATGTGGCCGCCGAGTGTTTAGGTAGAGTTGTGGGTTCCGTTTTGTTATCCTATATACATTCTTCTATTACCCGATCTATATTTATGAGTTTTGCTTCTTTCCAAAGGATATTCGAAGAGTCATCTCAAGCCAATTTTCAAATAGAAGTACATTTTAACATCTTACACTCTGCTTTTCAATCTCTCAATCATCACTTCAACGCCCCCTCGATCTGCATCTTCCTCTCCCCAGCTTGTCTCTTCCTAATCCTATCTCTCCATCTAATCACCTCTGCACCAGCTATGCCCCCAATATATCCCGTGATATGCGATTGATAATCTAAGATTTGTTTGCCCGCAGCGCTGCTCGCTCTCCTCCAAGCTGCGACTTCCCACCCAAATAGCATCACTACTGCTACCCATGAGGGAATCGATGGCGTGAGCCCAAAAAAGCTAATACCCTTATCTCTTTTGTACCACAAATCTGCCGCCATAACACCACATACCGCACCGGAAGCACCGAGACCTGATGAAATAAAAGCACTTTTCCATACCCATCCTGCCATTGAAGAAAAAGAACATACGGCGCCTATCGAGAAATATAGGGCGAGGAATTTTGCGCGACCAACCTCATCATGAAGATCAACTCCGAAGATGGCAAGAAAGACCATATTTGGGAGAAAATGAGTGAAGGCTTGATGTGAAAAGACACCTCCAATCATTGATAATGCTCGAGGGTAGGCAGGGATGATCATAAAGTATTTGTTGAGCATTGTCCAACAAGCTGGCACACGCCAGAGGAAAAGTACCATAGTGTTAGCCAGGATGAGTGCAGAGACTGTGGCAACTGCGGGTGGAATTTCTGGAAACATGCGAGAGTCTCGGAGAGGGGGTATATAGAAATGTGCCAATGTACACGAGATACCCACTGTCAAGAGAACGACTAGAGCGGAAGGCCAAAGACGAGTGAAAGCGGAAAATTCGGGAATAACCTCAGGTACAGTTTCTTCAGCCTTTTTCGCAAAGTGTTTGAGCCATGGATGTTCACCTTTTCGACGAAGTTCTACTCGTGATCTTGGTTTGACGTGATCTAAAGTGCCAGTATTATATCGTATCTCATCTGCTTGGCTCAACTCTTCTTCCTTCTCCTTCTTTTCTAGAGCGGCAGCTTTTGCTTGGTTGGCTTTCCTGATGGCATCTAATCCACTATCACCATATACACTTGTTTTCTCCCCTGCTGGCGCCTTCGAATCATTTGGCTTGTACATATTGAGATTGATTCTTCCCCCCCTCGTTACACCACCACCAACATTAGGCGCATATATCCCAATTCTTTCAGAGTCTGAAACGATTTCTCCCTCAATCTCTGCTAGTTCTTGTTCAGCTCGCAATGTTGCGTTCTCATCCTCATCGACTGGAACATTCTGTCTTAGCCATGCTAATGCGTTTTTCTGTGCAACTTCCTCCCAGTATGCTAAAGAACTGGGCTCGTCCGGATCTGGTAGCGTTCCCGCTACTCTTCGTCCATGTATGACTCTCAAAAATCGTTCTGCCGAATCTATATCCATTACACGTCCAAAAATCGCCTGAGTTTCCTCTTCTGTAATCGGATCCTCTCGATAATCGAGACCCATTTGATCTTCATAGTCTGCCGGTAGTTGCTCATATCTTGTATATATTGTCTTTCCAAGCGTAGCATTTGGAGATAATTTCTTGGGAGGCAATTCCTTGGATAATGTCGAATTCTTTGGAATTCTTGAAGCCCGTCGTTTCGAGGCATAGAACCTCTTCGAGCATTGCAACCCTAGAGCTCCTGACCAGCCACAGTTTTCAACTTCTAGTTTCCCTGCACCAGGTCCCCTCCTTCGGAAAGGCGCCGAGGATATCGAATATGGTCGTATAGCTCCATGAACAAGCCTCGAGGCTAAACCATCAATTGTACTACATGTTTGTAGAGTGACCCAAGTTTGTAAGCACGAACTGCGTGCTGCAGGCCAAAGACTATTCATCTTCAACTTCTTACTATAATGTCATACCTTGCTTTGAATCATTGGATGAAGGAACCCCGCTATGGTGTTCTTATTCGCCATCGAATTTACTAAAGATTGGATTTGGAGATCATAGAAAAAATGTACGCACGGTCCAATATGCGATAATTCCGCGCGGGCAGCTGTTGCCTCGACTTCAACCCCTCCATTCCTATCACTTGTTACAATCCCTCAGATACAATCATCGATTCACGACATCTCGAAACTTTCTCTTTAAATTTCAAGAATCTGAAGAGCCAACAGCTCTCTTGTTTACTGACAAAGGAATACCAGCTTTCACAACTTCCAACTTTAGGCATAGCCACAAGAGCTATACACGACCCCTCCAACAGCATCCACAAACTTTACAAATAACTCTCAAATCTACCCAAATATCAACATGTCCGCCGACGCCCTCCCAATCTCCCCTGCTGCTTTCGCAGAAGCTCTAAAGGATCTCCCCATGTCCACCCTTCACCTCAAAGCTGCCGAACTACGCAATTCCATCGCACATCTCGATTATTCTAACGAAGAATTGAGACCTTTCGCTGAAGGGAGAGCTCCCGAATGTGTAGATGGAAAGCCAGATGAAGATTGGTATGTTCTCCTTTGATTTATTTTCATACTTTACAAAAATGAGAAGGCGATTCTCTTAGAAGAAGTTACTAATAAGCTCTGGTAGTATTGACGCTATTCGCGAAAACGAAATTGTAATAACCCGCATGGAAACCCGTATCTCACTTCTCCGCACAGAAATAGAAGCTCGAGGTGGAGTATGGGGCGAATATGAAGCTGGCACCGAACCCAAACCAGAAGAAGATGTGTCATCTCCCGCTCCTGCGACAAACGGCACAACCTCTGCGAATGAAGAAAGTAGGAGTAACCCTTGGGCCGATGGAACATTTACTACGGGACGAATTATGGGAGGTGAAGTTGTGATGGATCCAACACCTGCAGCTACAGCCGCACCTACAACAGCGAATGGGGTATCAGCGGCGAATGGAGTCACAACAAATGGAACCACGGCAACTACGAACACAGGAGGAAGATTGGACGATGAAGCTTTACGTCGAGCAATGGAATTACGGATGCGCGAAGATGCTGGTGCGGATGAGGAGGAAGGTATGCATTTGTGAAACAATAAATCATATTTCGTCTTACATGGTACCCGTTGGTATTCTTGGAAGATATCTGTTTGAGAAGGCTTCCAAATCACCGGCTATGAGGAATGCTCTGAGAATAATCCTCGGAGGCCCTGCCAACTACCTTCGAGTTGTTTTTGACACTTCCACACCTTTCAATACCGCAAGATCAATCAAGGAGTCTCAATGACCGGAACATCTATTCACTTAACAATATCCATCATTCAAACCAACACAATCTCCACGACCTCATACTCAACAATCGACCTTCTAACAGGGTATGTCTTGAAAACAAAGAGCCAAAATCCATTATAAAATAACAAAGCAAAGAAAGAAAATTACTGCAATCCAAAGGAGTCACTTGTAGTATCTCAGACAGGTTCTCCAATCATGGCATTCAACTCCTACCCTACAAGCAACAAGGTGATTATGCCATGAAAACTCAGCTTGCTCCGAATCCATCCATGCGAGAAGAAACGGCAAATTCGTTTTTCATACCTGCACAACATCTCGCAATTAAATCTCATCACAACCCATCTCATCATGATACCAGTCTATATCCCAAAAAGTTCTTGCTCTATTTTTTTGCATTGGCGGCGTTGTAGATACCATTTCATTTCATTTTCTCTCTCGTGTTTATTATTATCATTATTATAACTAGCCTCAGGGAAGAAAAATCAAAACATCAATCAATCAAGATCTATCTATCTAGCTCGTTCATTAGCTACCTACCTAGGTACCTATCACAAAATCTCCACAATGAATGTTTCGCTTGATTTGGAAATACACAGATATACAGATATGAAAATGTAAATATACAAAGACGTGACGAATAGTTCATACCAGATGATTAGTCAATAATAAGTATTACAAATTACGAATTATGCAATATCATGACCAATACCAATGACGAGGACGAGGACAAGGACAAGGACGAAGACAAGGACAAGGACAATAACGAGAACGAGAACGATACAATATTAACTACCTAATTACAATTACAGTTACAATTACGACAGCCGAAAGAAGAGAGGAAAGAAGCGCAATCCTGGTATCAAAGAATCCCCAACCCGTCCAACCCAGTCCATGGACATGGATAGATATACTATTATCAACATACGTGTCCAATTCCCTTTCCAGACATCCTCACTATTAAACCACTACCCACTCACCCACCCTCTCTCTCCCCCCCTCCCTCCTCAGCTCCCAACCCACACTACCCCCCACAAACCCCCTAAACATCCTCTCTCCCTGCGCTCCCCCCCCTCCCCGCCACAGAAGTCCTACTCTTCCTCTCCCTCAAACTTCTCCTTCCCCCGGCCCAACTCCTCCGCCCCTCCTCCACGACCAACGGCACGCCCTTATATCTCAAAACCGGTACGCTCATGCCGTAGGCCCTTGTCTTGCCCTCTGCATCATGCTGATCAATTTCAACTCGGACCACCACATCGAGACTTCCATCTCCGCTCTTGCCGTGATATTGCGGATCCGCTGCTTTGTATGCGCTTCCTGCGCCCTGTTCTCCCTTGTGAAGGGGAGAGTGTCCATCTTTTGGTATTCCAGAAGGAGGAAGATCGTAGGGTCCTGAGGAAGAATCAACTGGGGTTTCACCGTTTCCATTTTGGGGCGGAATGGAAGATGCCGAGGAAGGTGAATTTTCTGTCAGAACCGCCCAATTTCGACTTGGCATCGTGACAGTATTACTCTTACTACTCTTCTTCTCATCTCCCGGATCTCTATCAAAGAAACTCAATAGTGTCTCATCTGTCTCTTTATCTAAATGATGAATTTTATTTCTCTTCGCCAATAGATTCGCGACCGCTTGCGGAGGAGGCTTGTTAACAATTGCTGAAGAAATAATATTTGCCATATACTTGTAATCTGCCGAAACTGGGATTTTCAAGTGAGGATTTGAGTAGAAACGTCCGACGGCAGCGAGATGTACGTCGCCACCAAGAATGGTGATACGGACTGAGAATTCGGATGCGAGGGATTGAAGTTGTTTGATAATGTAGTGACGTTCTTTTTTGTGGGTATGTGCTGTGTAATGATCATCGAGATCATCGAGAAGATCTACACTGCCATCGAAATGATTAAAGAAACTTCCGCCTAGCAATATAAGTTAGTAATTAACATTGATAAATGGATGTATAAAAAATCGCTAACCAAATCCAAATCGCTTATTCATAAATTTGAGTGGGCCCATTAAGGGGCTCGAAAAGATGTTCTCTAGCCATGTCAAACGCTACAAACATTAGCATCAGAGCATGTTTAGATTGCGATATCAGACTTACTGGGTACGCGATAGGAATTCCGAGTAGAATAATAAGATGTTGAATGGGATTTGGAGAATCTTTCGCGGCCGTAATTTCTTCTCTAAGACGATCGAAAATTTTCTTGTATGTTTCTGGATAGTTCACTTGATGACGTGTACGCTAAATTACAAGTCAATATAATAACTTGATATAAAATCATGATCACTTACCTCTGTTCTAGCATCAATACCAAAGAAAGCAACTCTTGCGCCCAGTCTTGCATAAATGCTACGGGAGCGCTCTGCTACATATGGCTGCAAATGATTAGCTTTATCTATAAGCCAACGAGAAAGTACTTACACCAGGGCTATCGCCAATAATATAACTTGGATCGGGAACGTCATTCTCCAATACATATGTATTTTCTATTTGACGTGGGTCAATTCCGCCTCCGTTCGCAGACATAGTCTGGGGTGCATCTGAGAAATGTTAGTGTAGGACAAAAGAATGGTCTGGGGAACAACGCACCAGTCGTGAATGTAGATGCCGGAGGTGCAAGATGATGCTGGAAGAGTAAATAGTATTTATGAGCAACACCACCAATACCGCGGAAAACGGGACAACGCATAAATTCATCAACGTATGAACCAAAGCCATCAATGATCTATTGAATTGATTAGTAGCTAAACTTATCATGAGACAAAAGACACTTACGTCATGATCATCCCAAAGATTGACTTGAGGGATCTTTCCATTCATTGCAGCAAAAGGTTCTGTGGAATACCTAAATCCTAGTCAATTTTCATAGCCAAAATCTTCTACCCCAGCCATTGACTTACCAGCGAATATAATTCTTGACATAATAATCATCGCAATCTCTCCTCAGCTGTTCGGGAAAAGGATACTCCCTTCTCTTGATAGGATTACCAATATCAGTCCAAGGTCTCAGAGGACCATTGACTCTAATTCCATCATTATAAATTTGGTCTCCACCACCAAGCCTATCGATTGTTAGTTTGTACCGATCCCAAAGTCGAGGATATTCCTACATAACATGGAAAGGAGCTTCCTCATGTTGACGTGCGACATCTCTCCAAAGACAAGCACCACTATAAGCGTCCTCATCTGTTCCCACACTAAATCCATTACAAGAATGAAACATTATTCTCATGCTCTCGGTAACCGCTGGTACGAAAAAGGTTTGTCTATCCGTCTTTCCTCCTTCAGCAAATGTGAGACCGGGAATTGTGTATTCGCATCGAAGTTCTTCCTCTAGCATTGGGACTTGGATATGAAATCTCCAAAAAGTGTTTGCAACATCTGCATAAAGCTTGACTCCTCTAACTTTGATCTCTTCCAAATCGCGAGAAGTATTGGACACTCCATTTTGTTGTAGAATATTGCCATTTGATGCTTGTGTTGGGTTTACGTTCTCAGAATAATCCACCCCGTTAATAATCCCAGGCGCTTGATCATGACCATTCAATTGTTCATTCCCAGTGGCAATACCCGCCCCATTACCATTTTGCGTAGCCTGTCTCCTCTCTTGCACTCGCAATCTCAACTCCGGCACTGCATCTTCCCTGACCGTATGCGAATCAACCACAATCAACACACTCCCAAACCAAACATCATTTTCCATCCGTCTGTAATTCAGCAACGGGCCACACTTAACCGTCGCCCCCGCGCCAGTCCTCTTCACCCCATTCACGGCATCCTTGTGTTCCAATTCTTCTTGTTCCCTTCTCGCAGCTTCAAGTTCCTCCGACTGCGCATTCCCAGCTAGTACAATTGGTCGATGCGGACTAGGTGAACCTTTGCCTTGGACTCGCGATTTATTGAGAAAACTAGTCAAATCCTCTTTTTCATTTCTGCCAGCTCCAATGTTTGCATGATTGGAAAATGCAGTGGATTCTTGGTGGCGCCATGGATTCGAGGATGCGTGGGTATCGACATGCTCTTTTCCGTGAAGGAGATCGTCCCGATAATGAGCTGCCATTGTTTATGGGAGCTGGGAATTCAGAAACTGTAGATTGTGTGTGTGTATGATTATGCGTGTTTATTGTCGGTGATGTGCGCGAGGAAGAAGTAGCAGATTAAATTGTTGATCCTTTTTTGAAGTAAACGATACGGCCCGTCCGCGTTCCTGCCAGTTGACCCAAATGCGTAATATAATGCTTTGTGCAGCCTCGAATTACTCGCTGGGTATCTTCCCTCTGATCGCAATTAGATAGGTAGGTCTGTAAATGTCAATTCACTCCCTCACAGGACGTGGAATCAAAAACACGATAGAAGTTTCAGCTTCCTGGAAAGCGAATGTCACCGTGGCAATGACAACAAAAGCGAAAAAGACCAACAATAACAACAACGATCATTCATTTCTATCAAAAACAAGTTAAATTCTCACTTTCCCCAATTTCTCTTGGCTTATACAACGCCAAGAATGTAATCAAATACAAAGAAATTATATGGTATAGCTAGGTACCTATCGCATCTGGTGGGGCTTCAAGTTCTCCATCAGAATCACGGACCAGCAGGGAACGGACGATCATTTATGTATGAAGTAATGGATGTGTGCACTGTGAAGTATGTAAGAATCCTTGTCTGAGTACGAATTTGATTAAGGTTGGAGGTGCATTTCCTCTATTGACCAATTGGAGATGATTTCTTGTTTATAGTTTGTCGATATATACGGAGTACTCCTCTTCTTTCCCTTGAAGCGGCTGTGTCGAATCGAATGAGGGACTTGGTATACTACACTCGGGATCTAATATAGTCGGCACTCTGTATACCTGCTAGAGTCTTTACATACTATCATATACCTACTACACCGTACCTACTACACCGTACCTATATACTAGGACTGTCTTTAAACCTATAAACCTACTATGCCACCTCATTAATCACAAATCTCAATCCCACAGTCCCATCCACCTCTTCATCAATAGATGAATCATAATCCATACGGTCATACCAGCTGATATCTTTACACCAGCCAACACACCAGCCATCACACCAGCCACCACACCAGCCATCACACCAGCCATCACACCAGCCATCACACCAGCCATCACACCAGCCATCTTCAAAGATCTAACAACAAGCCGTAAAATAGCGCATACGCTATTCTCACATGCAGTTCACTAGTTCCAAGTCAACGATGAATTAGCTGACGCAGTCGATGAGGTAGTCTCCTTAGCACGGATGAAAGTACAGTACCTAGTAGCCTTATGAAGAGAATTACATGAACTACGTGTAGTACATAATATCGTATTCGGATTTATACACAGGTAGGCAATCTTACATATGGAGTGCTAGGATGTTGAATAATCATGAATCGTAATGGGTTTGATGATTGATGGAATTATCATTCTCATGATTATGGGTATCGTTTCTGGGCATTGTGAGCTTGTTCGTGCTTGGTAGTGCTTGTTCAAACCTCTTCACCGTCCGTCTGTTCGATATTCGCACATACCACACTACAATCATAATCATGGTTCCCAAAAGTCAACCCGCGGATTAGGAATCCCGCAAATCTTTGTTCGATTCAGTACCGATCGTTTGAGTAGAAGTCGAGCAACATTCTAGTGAAACGTCTCAAACGTCATTCTCACTGTAGACATTGTGCGCCTCAGTCAATACGAATCGAGTCGAGTCGAGTCGGAACTAACTCACCTCATCCTCATCCTCACAAACCACAAACCCTCGAAACTTCCACCGGTCTCGGCTGCACATTCTCATTCGCCTCATCCATATACCTATTCCCCAAATCCTTAACCTCCCTCTCCAACCCCTCAATACTCTCACATCCCAATATCTTGACCCCATCCCCCTCCCCCTCCCCCTTTCCACTCCTCATCAAGGGTTCCAACACCCTCAAGATCCACGTCCGACAAGTAATTTCCCCCTCATTCAGCGTCCCATCTAGACTTCTAAAAACCTCATTCACAAACTCCTCTTTCCCATCTGGAATCACCGCAATCTGAACAAGACAAACCAGAAGCGCTTCTTTCAAAATCCCTTTTGTGCTTCCGTGATCCACAGTCCAGCCTGCACCGCGGTTGCGGACGTGGTATTTAATACCGCCTTTTTGAACGTTGTGGTGGAGGTAGAGTGCCCAGTGGAAGTCGTCGGGTTGGTTGGGGTATCCGCGGGTGAAGAGGGCGATGTAGAGAGCGTTGGGTTGGAGAGTTGATAGGGACATGGTGGGGATTGATGTGGTTTGAAATGGGGTAGATGGTTGGAAGTAAGTTGTTAGTTTGACTGACCGTAGATTTCTTTCATAGGTAGGTAGGTAGGTGGGTGGGTAGATATCTATGCTTTCTTCTCTAAATGACCAATTTACTGATATGGTGATACTACTTTGGTGATGATAGACACCTACCTACCTAGTACTTCTATGAGTAGCCCTCCATAACATATCTCGCCATCACCAAATATTCCGAGATGAAAACGAATTATCATAAGTAAAAAGAAGAGACCTTTATGGAGGATATATGGAGGCCCAAGTATTATATTAATCACATATGATATAAGATTCCCAAATAGTAAAGACAATTAGACAATTCATAGCACAGTAAAACCACATCATTATATCCTTTCTATCGTAATAACCTCGATGATATGAATTCCATACAAATTTATATGTCAATACTAGGTACTACATACCTAGTACTTACAGTTTCCACCACCTATCAATTAATCCTCTTCACAATCAGCAGTACCTTTAATCGTATGCAATCCAGATCTCATAAGTACGGTAGAGTACTCCGTAGTTTGATATTTATTATACCCCGATATACGAGTAGTGTATTAATTATATTATCACATTATAATTAATAATAACCCAAAAAATACATGATGATGAATTTTATTGTTTCCAGGTATATTATATATAGGCGAGATAGATATCTGAGTAGGAGGTGAAAAATGAAAAATTAGATGTTTAGGTTCTAGTTCCTGAATCTATATGTAAAGAAACTTAAAAAATTAAAACCCTACTTGTTACTTATTACTAACTTTAGGTAGGTACCTGACTATCCTATCCTGTTCTATCCTATCCGGATATATACATTATTCTTAGCGTTACTGGGTATTTTCATAATCATTCATACATAGGTACGTACATACAGTGATACAATACGATCAGACCAATAAACTCACCAAAGATGTTTAGGAAAGAAATTAATCAATCGAACGGAATGGAATGGAACTAGCTTGCTTATACATACTAGGTATCTAGACCCCTAGGTACTGGCTGATACTGGTACTCAAGTCAGCCGATCAAAATGCAACGGTGGTTCCCCAGTTCCCAAGTTCCAAACCAGAACTCCGGATTGTGTGTGGTTGCACGGCATGTGTTTGGACGACCCGGTTCGAGCCTGGGTAGGTAGATAAAGAAGTACTGGAATAGAAGCTGCTGGAGGTTGTGATTGGGATGGAATAGATAGACACCGCTTTTCTAGGTATGAGTGATATGTGGATGGATCATAAATTGCAATGCGGGCAGAAAGTTGGATTTTGTATCTACCGGTATTATATCCTAGGGATCTACCAGTAGGTATCTGTAATGTTAATATCAAAAACGCAATAAGATCTCTCTCTATCCTCAAACAACTCGAGAACATCTCCTAGTAAAGATGAACCCAAACCCTTCAAAAGATCATCACTACCTATCTAGTATTCATTCCGTGTTTCGTTTCGAGTTTCGAGTTTCATCTTGCACAAGCGGATACAAATATGGAGAGAAAACTACGGAGTATAGTATTCAGGGTCCACTCCATCTTTTCACTGCTTGATGACTGATTGCTGATTAGGGGTCTGGGAGTGTGCAATCGAGGAAAAGGGCAGGTGAGTATCCGTACGGACGACGGAGTATGCGTTGCGCGGGCTGGGGAGGGACGTGATCAGTAGATGGATACTTGCTACTCGGTATGTTTTCTTAGCACGTATCTAGGTTGGCTATGTACACTGTAGTAGGTCGGTGGATGGACGGGATTCTGTGGGGATGAATGGATCGGGGGATGGGTAGGTGAGGGATTGCGTTTGGAATACCTGGTACTTATCTGAGGGTTGAGGGTTGGTTGTCTCGATTGTTTGAATAGGATGGTGATGGATGCGAGGGGGATCTGTGAAAGATAGAGATGAGTAAGTGAGTAGTAGATCATTCTCATTTCGTCTCTTCACTCGACAACAACACATACAATACACAACCACATCCATCCCAAATCGAACCTCGGATATCACCTCCCCTTCATAAAACAGAACAGGCCATTGCATTGCATTGCCCCTCGTGGCGATGGTTACATTATATGGGGCAAGCAGGGGGAGAAGCAAGGGGGATTTGAGAATTGATCATACGGAGTAAGTCATAACACACCCCAGCTCCTTCCTTTCTCTGGAGTACCAAGTATGTATCGTACCTTTCCCCGTCTGTGATGTGTGTATATTTCCTCATCCTTCATGCTCACGAAGGGTGGATGGATGTGATTATCTCAATTGAAATGAATACATATCACAAGTGATCATCAGAGTAATAAAATGTGTTGAGAAACATTACTATCTACGAGCTATAGATTGTGAGATTGTATCTCGTTTCTCCGTACTAAACTAGATCTCAATCGCTTGGCCGTTTAATCAACCCCTGGTTATCGATAGAGGGATTGATTGATTCAATCGTTTATTCAATTAATCAATCAATCGTTCGTTCGTTCGTTCATTCATTCATTCCCTCATTCCCTCATTCCCTCGTTCCCTCGTTCCCTCGTTCCCTCATTCGTATTCTATACCCAAGAGAGTATCTGTGACTAAAATCATATTGGAATCCTTTACATACCATACATACCATACATGCCAGACCACATACCATCCCATCCTACCTCTCATACCGACCTTTCATCCAAACCTCAATTATTAATAAGTGCATACAAAATACGAACTTGATCTCGTCAATTGAATCTCTGACATCACTTCCAATACGATTGATTCATCTTCTGTTTTCTTACTTGTTCTTCACTTCAAACCATTCAAACCAATATCGAAAAGACACATACCACCAAGGTCTCATCATCCCTATTCAAACCTAAACGTGGAGACTATCTGGAATAGAGACCATCAACATCACCATCGCCATCGCCATCGCCATCACCTTCATCCCATCCCATCTCCTCTCATCCCTTCCCTTCCGCTTGGACTCGAAGAAAGATCAAACTAGAAATTACGGAGCACAACAAAAGAATTCAAACTACTCGAGTACTTATAATTAGCCAGTCTAATCACTCGTTACACCATTGTCATTGTCGATCCTTCAAACTATAACTTCATACAATTCTATATTTGTTACAAAGGTTTCCATTCAATTGGTGCTTGAAAATTCAATTGATGACTGTGGATTAAGATTGGCTACTTCATCAACCTACCAGCCACGAAAGCCACCAATCATAATCATCCCTTTCGCACTTCTCTACCTTTTATACGAGACTCCATTTCTTGGGAATTTGAACTCAAACTCAATCTTTACTTGCATATTCAATACTCACTTTAACCAATACTTCTCAGGGTGTTATCGAAAAGGATCCATCCCATCCCGCATATCTCAAACCAGCATTTTCCTGGTTGAGGATCCTCCCATCCGAAACAAGCCGCAACCACAGAATGAGTGAACTGCGCAACGTCACCTTCATGCGTTAAACTTTTCCTACAATCATCTCCTCATTTCACAATCCTATAGACGTTTCTTCTCCCTTCTCAATATCAAAGAATTGAGAAATCATGTCTATAGATGTTGCTCTACAATCCGTTGCATTCTACGTATTATCCTGCGCTACGTGCGCCAAGATTAGCCATAGAAGGAAAGCTAAAGAACAAGCCAAACGAGAACGAGTCGAAAAACATGCATTGGAAACCGAACAACCGGGCCTGTATAGGCACCCTTCCCCATTCTCGACGAATCCATACTGGACAGAAGAAATCATGATGGGGCCCGGTCCACCGAACAAAAAAGGAAATAAGAAGGATAAGAATGGAAGTCAGAGAGGATTGAATACAGCAGGACAAGGGAGTAGTTATGCGAGTAGCGCCGGGATGAGTACGGATACAGGTAGTAGTCCTACGGTGGTTGAAGAAGGATCTCGAATATCGGGAGAGGGGTGGAATAGGAAACGTTATCAACGGGAAGATGAGCAACTCTGGGGTAGGGAAACGTATGGACCGGGTCATAGAATTATGGATGCAATTACAAGAGCTTCGGAATCTGCGGGGAGAATGTTCAACATGGACGGGAGACCTAGTAGTAAACATGGATCGGATGGAAATCCAGAGTCGTATTATATTGCGAGGAACCCGCCAGTCAACGATTTACATCCACCAATTGTTAGTACGGCACCAAGGAGTAAAGAAGAAACGAGATGGATGATACAACCACCTCCTTCGGCAAAAGTAATGGAGGGTAAGGAGAGAGTAGTCAGTACTAGTAGAAATCGAGCAGGCAGTCATGGGAGTAGTCGAAGAGGTACAGAAGGTCAACCATTAGGAAGAATCGTCACGGAAAAACTCATCGATGCCAAAGTCCAACGTGGAGAAACTCCTTCTCAATTAGAAATCCGTTCTTTCACAAACAGAGGTCAACAACACGATCGAAACAGAAGTTCATCGACAGATTCCTGCAGCTCTTCAGATGGATACACAACGAGACGATCCAGAAAACCATCTCCAATCACGGTTCCCAAAGCTGCAAATAGTAAACCCCGTGGAAAAGCAGAGCATATCCCTATACGAGACTCGGAAGTGGCAACAGAAATGCGGGAAACGAATGCGAATGGGAGACCTCTTTTAGCGACCATTGTCAGCTCGTCAAACGTGGTTCCACAGTTACATAAGAGTCAGAGTACGGATTTGCCATTGAGAGAATTGTCGGGATCGACTATTGGAAATGGAAATGGAAATGGAAATTCGTGGATGAATGCTAGAGAATATAGAGCTGCGGCTGCTAGTGAGCCGCTTCCGGATACGAAGAGAGAGGGGGCTATGACTATGAATGAGGCAAAATCGTCAAAGCCGGAACATGTCGAGGGATGTCCTAAGCATGGTGATTTACAGGCATAAATGTCACTTTCTTGGGGATATGATGAGGAAACCCATACTTGAATATGATTATCGCCTAACCACAGCGTTTATTTTTTATCTTATCTTTTTCTTTTCTTTTGTTTCTGTATTTGGGACAATGGTTTCATTTTTCCAACCCAACTTTTATCCGTTTTTGTCTGGTTTCAAAACTGTCGGGTTTAGCATATCAAAATCATTGGTTTTGATTGGTACTGATTTGGGTAGTGGACAATGGAGCAGGCGTTATAAAATTTCGGCCAGGGAATACATACGTCTTGGGCTTGGTAGCGAAAAGAATGGTGTATAGGTGTTTGGGGATTGAAGATTTGTTTACTTGTTTGTTTTACTTCTTTCTGTGTTTATATTTTGTTTGTGTATGGGGAATGAGTCTCTTTCTCTATATCTTTCTCTTTCTTTTCTCTTTCTTGGAGATAGAATGGCGTTTAGCATTCTGGCGGGCGGCAATCGGACTTGGTTGGACTGGGGTTCAAGTGGGGATGGGCGTTGTAAGGGGTTCTGGTGTTTATGGATCGATGGTATCGGTGTTTTTTATGAGGTTTGGAGGGGTTTTGGGGGAGAGGGGGGGTGTGTATATGCATTTTGATGTGGTTATGATTTGTGAGATGTGCCTTTGAGGAGGTTTTGGGAATTGGAATGGGAAGGGAAGGGGGGAAAGCAGGCGAGGACATGAAGGGGGAATGATGAATTTGTTTGAGTTGAGTTGGATTAGAGAATGAGGAGGAAGAGAAAGAAAAGAATGAAGAATATAAGAAAGGGGGAGGGTAGATACGAGAGGATTCAAGCAGAATAGGCGAACAGGAGGATAGGAGAACCGAAGGAATTCAAAGCAAATCAAATTACATCAAATCCAGAAAATTAAATGAAAACAAAACAAAACAAAACAATTCAAATCATATGATATCATATCTCATCTCATCTATTCATTCGTGTAAATCCAACTCTTGATGTAAAGTCAATATTTTATGTAGTGAAATATAGTGAAACTCAAGTATTGAGTGATAAGATAAGTTGAGTAAAATTGAATCGGATTGAGTTAATACTCACCCAATCAACCGGATGATATACGCAGTAAGTTATCGCAAATTATACTTCATGAAATTGTAGATTATAAATTTATAGAATTGTACGGTAATTGTTATTTATATATTTATTAATTTGAAGGTATATAGATATGGATATAGATAGATATAAATATAGATATAGATATAGTATTGAATATATCTATCCATCTACCTATTTATTCATTTATCTATCTATCTACCTTCCCTTCCCCTTAATCCCCTTAATCCCCTTCAAACTCCCCTAGAGAAAGAGAAAGAGAAAAAAGAAATCTCAAACACTTATATACCTACCTACCTATCTATCTACCTATCTATCTAACACTTCACCCACCCACACACCCCACACCCATCCACCCACTCCCTTTCAAAGTTTAAGAATCATTTACCTCTAGGGTCACGTAGGTAGATATCTATTTATTTATTTAATATCTCCACCATGCGTCTTTTTCGCATTCTCTTCACACACCCATCCAATTCAATCCACTTCAAAAGTCCAAGTTCCAAGTCCAAAGTTCCAGATCCAAAGTCTAAAGTCCAAAGTCTAAAGTCCAAAGCTCAATCCAGATTCCACCTATCTCCCTAGTACCTAGTGCCTCCAACCTCCAACCTCCCTCACAATATCACCATCACCATCACCCACCTCACCACGGCAGCAGAAAAGGCAAGAAAAGAAAAGGAAAACACACTGAACACTGAACACCGAACATTGAATCTCTCTCACAACACGAGGGAGATTACGATAATATATAGATAGATGGTGAGTAGTTGAGCATTTATACTCACATTCACATCTCAATTGCCACTCCCATCTGCACTTCATTCTCACTCTTATCTTCCACTTCACTTCAATATCCAACAATCTTAAGAGATCTTTTCCATTGATATATTTATTCTCCAATGATATTCTCTACCCCAACTCCTATTCTTACTCCCAACTGTATGCAAGCGAGTCCACATCCCAACATTCAATACTCACCCCAATCCAATCCACAGATAGGTAGGTATGTAGCTAGGTTTACAAACCACGCACGCTATCCTGTATTTCTTATACAATGTATACACAACCACCTTGTTTCATACCTCTGCTTCTCTGCTTATTGTTCCGTCTCCCCCCTTGGCAATCCAATCAGATTCAATCCCATCCCATCCAACGATGGCAAACGAATCGATACCAAAAAAAGCAAAGACAAAAAAATAACGCCAAACGCTCGCTGTATGAAACAAACGCATACACAAAAGTTTTCCATTCCGAACCCTGAAATCCTGAAATCTCGAATCATCATTATCCTGATTCTCAATCCAGAAATTGATATAAAATTTGCATCTCCCACTCAACCCCTTTCCTCTTTCGCCTATACAGGCCCCTATTTTCCATCCGCCATTTTCCTACTAGCCTTTTTAATAATATTCGCTGTCTTTTCCACCAATTTCTTTGCTAGTCCCCAATCGCCTACTTCGACTGCATCGCGGATAGCAGGGAAAAATGCCTCATCATATCCAGACCAGAGTTGTGGGCCAAAGATTACATGTTTAAATTGGGTTCTGTTAGGTATCTATTTTTACGATGTTAGTAGATGATATCGATGAGAGATGAAGGGTATCAGGATCATTGAACAAATGAGGCGAGAGAGAGAAGAGACAGGAAACCCAAAGCAAAGAAAAAGAAAACATACCCCACCACCCTCCTCCAAATCCAAAAGATGTGTTTCGAAATTCGCCATTCGAGTATTATGACTCTTCCTATGACTTGCCAATCCTGGACTTTCAAATCCTCCACTTCCCAATACCAATCCATCCCATTCTAATTCAAACTTTTCAAAACGTCTTGAATCTTGCGCAAATTGTAATGCTGCTTCTCTCAATGGTTCTGTTGACCAAGGTACATTACCAGCTTGATTTGGCCCTTTTGATTCTGCCCAATTTTCCAATTCCATTACCCATTTAGTAACCGACGCAGAATATGCTCTAATATCAAATGGTAGAACCGCTCTATCGCAGAACTCAAGAATAAGAAGAGCCCATACTTGAGCTAGAAGTTTGTGGTACTGAAAACCAGGATCTCCTTGACTGGCCATCCATTCAAAATTATCATACGCAGAATGATAAGGATAAACCGGTCCCTCGAATCCGAAATCCAAAGAAGAAGTTCCTGCCATATCTTGGAACGCGACATAATCACTTCCGGCACCTAGACCATCTAATTGAGCTTTTCTTTCATCCCAAAGTTGCCTTAGTGTTGCGTTCTTAACAGGATCAGTTGTGCGATCTAGAACTCTAAGAAGTGCTTTCTTGAAAATTGGACTTCCAGCGGCTCGGAATGTGTCGCCACCAACTGCTACATCAACATTCAAGTAAACAAAGGCATCTTTACGTAATTTCTCCATGTTCTTTTCAACATGTTCTGTAGATCCGATGAGATTGTATTCTTCACCATCCCAAGAAGCAAATTCGATAGTACGTTGTGGACGCCAACCTCGTGAAACAAGATCACCAAATATATGCATAACTTCGAGAAAAACCGCTGTACCTGAACCGGGATCTGTTGCACCAAAAACCCAAGCATCACGATGATTACCAACAATGATGGATTTCTCCTGTTGTTCAACACCGGTGATTTTCCCCAAAACATTCCAAATTGGTTGTTGCTCAACTTCATCCTGTTCATTAACAAGATGAACTTTGGGAGTTGAAAGATTTCCAGACCAATACTTAACATCAGGAACTGCACCCTGCCAATCTGAAGGACATTCTTCTCCAAATCCCTGGATGGATTGTAAAAGCCTTTGTGCATCTCCCCACGAGATTGGAATACTAGGAATACTAGTCAATCCTGGATTGTTCTCTTTCGATACGCGTTTCGCTCCTTTTACGCTTGCCCATCCAGGTGTAAGGACATCTCCAACTACCCAGCTCATTAAACTGACTGCGCCTCGTTGAACTCCATCTTTGGGCATATATCGACCATTGGGGGCGGTATCACCTAAAGTAAATCCATCATCTGCAGGATCACTGTACATTATCACAGCTTTGAAACCCCAAGGTTCCGCAGCCTTGACCTTCAAAGCTCTGTCTCCTTGTGTACCGTAATATCTGACCAAAGCAATTGCTCCTCTCGTGTCAATTCCACCGTCGTAAAATGTTTTGTAATCGGCCTGTGAACCATAATTACAGTATAACAATGGACCTGTAACATCTCCTGCTTTCGAATGTCCATGGAAAACCGGTGTTTGTTGTCTCGGTGGATTTGTATAAAGTTGCGGTTCGTCGATCTTTGCCTGCCAAATCGGATTCCCATCTTCGCCAAGTAATTCGATTTTCCTCCCTCCCTCCTTTGGATAGTTTAGATAAACTCCATATTCATCCATCTTTACGTCCTCCAATCCATTCTTCACCATGAGTTCTTGAACGATCTCTGCCAAAATATAATCTCCCTCCGTACCCGCCAAATGATCCGTCTCCGTAATTCTGTTCATCCACCTCATAATTCTCTCTTCCGAAACACTTTCTTGCACAAACATCCTTACGCTCTCCGCAGGGAACATCTGTCCTCCAATCCTATTCGCAGCATTCGAAAACAGATCGCTCATAAACAGCAAATAAACCACTGCCATAACGAGCAGTATTGCGAAAATCCTCCCAATCACTATACAAAAATTGGCATCGATTTTTGGCCAACCAATCCTCCGTATCCAAGGTATCCGCGATGATAACGATGCAGAAAGACTCGACATTCGTTTCCCCCACGTCGATTGTTCGGTTTGCGGATCCTGTATTTCCATCTCTTCCATCTCTCTACGCACTTCGTCATCATCCTGACTTTCGCGTTCTCCATGTTGATTTAGAAACGTATCCTGTTCCGTACTGCCTCGATTCGAAATGCCATCTTCAGTGGGAGGAGGGCGATAACCAGCTCTGCGAGTGGGAACTGAAATCCTGGCGCCGATATCAGGGCCCAACAGACCTTCTCTTTCGGCGGGATGTGCAGTTTCATTCGAGGAATCGGAACGGGAGATTATGGGTGTTGAGCTCTGAGAGGATTCGCCGATGGCTTCGGAGTAGGTGGGTATGGGGAGAGATTCGTAGATGTGCTTTTCGTCCGGCATTGTGAAAGTTGTGCCAATTTATTAGATATGGAAGAGGAAGATACCACTTCTCTTGGTGGTTGACTTCGTGTGCTAACGATTGATAATGTTGTCAATTGATAACGTTGCGAATACGAAGAGCGGCCGTATAGCAGGACAATGGACGTTTTGATAGATGTCTAAATATTAATGTCCTTTCGAACTCCTTGATTCACAAAATTGTCCAAAAGAATTATGAATCCCTCCAGTGGTTCTTTAAAAACTTCAGGCCAGCTGTTATTTCAATACTTATTGTATGATTTCGAGGTTTCAAAGTATTGTGAATTTCTTTGGTGGCTTAAAAGTTGAAGCATATTCGAAAGTCAATGGGTTATCTGCGACACAGACAATCACGGACTCTCATTATCAAGGGATTCGCGTCTTCGGTAACCTTCCCCTGTCGATAAATCCACCAGTGATTTAGATCTGCAAGAATACGGAGAAAGGAATATGTAAGATTATGAAACGGTTAATGATAAGAACCTAGCAATATATCTATGTGAAAGGGCTAATGAAGCATCACAATTCAAGATTCATCATCTAGATGTTGGAGAGACGGTCTCTATGCCCTAAAACTGTGAATAAATCCTATTACTATATTCTGTTTAGCCAAGTACATCACAACTCAAGCAAATCTTTCATAAGATTGCATCTCAAGTTTCAGTGAACTTTATTAGAAGTACACAGTGCACATATTCAGAGTTATTTCGATTATCATCTCTTCTTACATACGTAGCCTATAGCTATGTTGATGTTTGCCAATTAAATCAAACCCATCACTTTTTTGCTTAAGAACGAGCCAAGTAAAATCTAAGTACATTCGCTGCATTATTTTGGTCTTCGTAAACATGAGTGCTGGCTTCCAAAAAAAAATCATACCCAGGGTCTCTCTCTTTCCCTATGGTCTCGATCAAAGCAAATAACCCCAAGCCATCTCACATAAATTTACATCGAGTATGATCCATTTCATGCTCTTAGAAAGCTATTAATAAAAGAAAGATGGTATTTGCTTGTGCTTTAAGGTGCAGCTGCTGTTACTACACCTTCATAGTTTCGAGAAGTAATATTATCCAAAGTACGTTGGAAATGCTTTCTTGGTTCGTTAATTGTGGCAGAATCTTGATTGCCTTGAAGATTTGAATGGATCAATTCAATGAGACCATTCAAATATTTGGTTGTGACCTATCGATTGTGTTAGCTATGCGTTTTTGTGGTTATTTATGAACGGATTACTTACGGCTTCATTCTCTTGCTCGAAATAATAGACATAACGATTGAGAATTTCAACAAAAAGTTCCACCGAGACAGCAGTATCCATACATGCATCTGCAACGCGGAGTGCACGCTGGAGGCACTCAAGAACACGCTTCCCATCACGATAGAGCTAGGTGTGTTAGCTGTTGTCCTAAATATGATGGTAATGATTGAAACTTACATTCTTTTCATCTGTCTCCCCCTTTGCTGCGATAGGCACAGCCCACCAAAGGTGACTTGCTAAGAATACGGCACGACATTGATCAGGCTTCTTCAATAGCTTACTACCATGTAGAGCGCATTTGGTAATGAGAGTGTCATAGTTCTCCTTGCTAAAATTTCGTGTTTCATGCAGAGCAGATGCAATAACACAAACTGCTTGGAATTGAGCCCTAGAGTCGCTAATGCTTTCTTCGTAAATAGTGAATGCTTGGGCAAAGAACTCGTAGCTAACTTCCTCAAAATTGGTCTGATCAGCAATTTGTCCACAGGCCACAAAGAGCCTCAGACAAAGCTCAGCAGACCCAGACACTCGGGTATACATAGTTGAAAGAGCCAAATGCATAAATTTGAAGAGAGCCGATATCTGTGACTCCCAGTTATCATCATAGTGTTCTCTGGCCTTGAAACGTCTCGCAAGCTTCATAGCTGACGTTATGAGAGCTGGAGTTGTAAACTTCACACGCTCATTTCCTTCCGAATAAGCGGCTTTGGTAGTTTGTAGAAGCTTAAACTGTGTATCGTTGTCATCGCTATGGATTAAATGGACGATTCTAGCCAACCATCCCTGCTCTTCTATCGTCTCATCAGTCTCAACGGATTTGCGCTGTACGCCAGCGTAACTGGCTGGAGGTTGAGATCCTTCCTTGATTAGAACCTTAAGAACTTCAAGAACTCCCTCTAGCGAGGCTATCGTAGAGATTTTGGTTGAATTGCCTTGTAAGGTGCGAGCGACTTCGCCAGCAACAGCTCGACGTGTTGGATATATTTGGAGTTGTAGTAATGGGATATAAGTCGGAAGAGATAATGCTGTAAAAATAGAAGCGTAGGAGTTGATTGGTGTCAGAAGCAAGTTTAGAATATTTTTCTGTGCCTCTGGAGAATGTAACTCAGGAGTGTTGGCATATGCTTTAACCCTTTCTGAGGCATAATTCAAGACCTGGTCGACATAATCAAGACGATCCGGATGAACTTTTAGTGCTAAATTGACTAAAGACACCAACAATGCCAAGGTGTCTTGTACGGACAAGCGCTGAGAAGCAACAAGATGCATTACTTGGTCAAAGAAGATCTCATACAGCTTGATATTCTCAGGAACGGCATTTGGTCTGTCATTGGCACCATCATTAACAGTTGTCTCAGCAACAGACTGAGTATCAACTTCAGTTGGAGCCAAGCTGAGACTGTCATCAGTTTGTTCATTGGGTTTCGAGTCTGTGTCGGCTCCATTTGTCTCGGTCGACGGGCGATCACCGTTTGACTCTGAGGACTCCGGTGCCGGAGTTGAGTCTGGCTTCGACTCAGCAGCCTTGCTCTCCTTATTCAACCGAGTTGTTTCGAGCAACTTAGCAACAGCCTCCTGCTCTAGCTTCTCGCGGTCTACTCCAGAAGTCGATTCCGATTCTCGTGCAGCATATGCAGAAAGTCTATCCATCATAGCGATGACAATGACTTTCATGTTTACATGAGGATTCAATCTCGATACAGCCGCCAAGAATTGATCCAAGGTGTGAAGGTGATATTCATCAGGGAAGACCTGTGTGATTACTTCTAGCAAATATTCTTGGGCTAGAACATCCCGACATTGCACTACTTGTTCAAGCAGTGGTTGGAGAATCGTGTTCTTGTAGACTTCCAAATCCACCAATTGACTTAATCGAACTAGATTACTTCCGACCAGTAATTGAAGTTCTTTCCTCTCTTGTGTCCTCATCTCTCTTTCTCGGGAATGGCCTTGATGTTGTAGTCGTACCCATAGCTTGTTCATTTCCACGAAATTTGTAAGAACAAAACTTATCGAATCCGTCAGATTTCCTTCTGGACCATCACCATCCCCTTGAGGTAGATGTTCGCGAGCTTGTCCGGATAGGTAATATCTGAGGAATAACCCTCTTGTTGGATGTTGTACTCCACGACTCATTTCCATCATATCCTTCATGATTTCCTTAACTGGCGCTTCTGGCACACCCATATAGACTGTACCAACTGTTACCATCAAGTAAAGTCGAGGAACAATGTTTCCAGCATATTGAACAAGCTCGTAAAGGTCGGCGAGATGATGAGTGGGATGGGAATCTTTGAGGTGAGAGGATAGGTGTCGCAAAGCATCAAATACTGCCATGTATAGCTCATAGTACTGCTTCGGCCCTAAGCTGCTCGTTCGAAGCTCGGAGACAAGTGTTGAACTACAAGTTTTGAAAGGGACAAATCAGCACAAGATCATTTTCATCTGGCGCATTTATTATAATCATTGCAACCACATAGATCAGCTTCAAATAACCCAAATTCACTGACATACCTGCACTTCAAAGCATCCATAAGCTTCCCTGGACTTTCTAAACATCGTCGCATAAGTTGTGTTTGTTGACGAACAACATTCAAGGCATCTTCAAGGAGTCGTGCCTGATCCTCCACGACTTGAGGTGGAGAAGCCATTATGGCAGACTTTCAGGGACAGTTGCTTGCGCAGCAGAGATGATTCGTAGCCCAAGCAAATAATAATTCGTGAATGGTTGAGCGATTAATGTAGATATCAGATATTCGTATAGGATTCGAAGATTAACTGGTGACGACCAGTTTCCGGGGGAAGGAACGCTAATAAGCCTCCCAATGTACAATTGATTGACAAGGGTCGTTTTTGTCCAATCATGTATTAACGGATGAAGAGTTTATCCGACCTCCGAAAAGCGTCACCAGTCTTGGGCTGGTGGGCGGAATTTCCAAGTTTGATAAGATAATGTTAGTACCTATACTCTGTAATAGAAAGGTTCAAGATGGAAAACCTCCGGATAATGGGGCGTTGTTGTTCGTCAAATGTACAACTGTATTACTAGGTATACTTATTATTCCCAATCAAATGATTCTATTGCACCAAGAGAACCATCAGGGTAGCTTTTGACATGTGAATGATTGATCGTGAGTATCTTCATTATCAATTATCTAAAAATTTCGACATCTTATTATACAACACCACCGTGTCTCTTCATGTCCCTGGTGTCATCAATAATATAAAAGGCTTGCCAGCTCTTGGCGCCATATGATTCCTTAACTCCAAATAAATATTATCAACCCAACATGTACACATGAATACAGAACCAAGCACATTTTCCGCGCTGCTAGTTTGGATTACAAGCTTGGTTCTCAATTTAACGATTTCATTCCATCACTCGCTGAATGACAGGGAGGCAGCGTAGTTTTTACGTGAAATTCTCCTTGGAAGAGAAACATCCTCTGCGGTGTAGCGTTCCTCCAAAACTAAGGAGTGGTCGAGCATTCAATGTGACGAGTCAATAACAGTCGTGGAATTCCAAGAAGGATAGCTAGTGAATGAGTTCCCACTATCATAGGAAGTAGTAGTAGCTGGAGGAGAAGCTGTAATATCAGACCAACTCGATAGTATTCCTGTATATGAAGGAACCCACGAGGAAGATGGAGTAGTTGTGGGGAGTGATACGAATGAAGTTTCGTCAGTGAATGTGCTTGACTGTGACTCGAGAGTTGGAAGAGGGCTAGATGCTTCGGAGGTGATCAAGCTCGTGACGCTGGGGACAATTGAGGATAGCGATAAGGAAGATCCGACTGCAGTGGATGATTCAGGAACGCTAGAAGTCAAAGGCGATGCAGTTGATTGTGTGGTGGATGTTGACGCCGTGGCTGTTATTGAGGATGCATATTGGGAAGATGATGTGGATTGTGTCAATGGCTTGGATGATTTTGATGATTCTGACGCACTAGCGATGGTGGTTGCCGAACTAGTAATTGCTGTTCTTGATGAACCCGATGAGGATACCGAAGGAGTGAAACTTGCAGAGGTAGAAACTTCTTTTGATGAAGTTTCTGATGAAGTCTTGGAAGTAGTCACTGCAGAGATATCCACAACTGAATAACTAACGCTAACGATTGTGGTCGGAGATGGTGTAACAGTAATTGAAGTAGTCTCAGTTGCACCAGACCCTTTCACAGTCTGAGTTGAGACAACTTGATTTGTAGTTGTAGTCAAATCGGTCTCGATTACTGTTTTTGTCGCCGGCTCCTGGGTTTTTGTGACTGTTTCAATAACAGTAGTTGCTTTCCCATTTCCACTACTTGCGGAAGTTGCAGAACCTCCCTCAACATTGACGACGGAGTATGTAGCCCTCTTTACATGTTCCACCGAAATAACATCTTTCTGAATGACTGGTAACCCTGATGATAGCAGAAAGAGTGTAGATAGTGCAAAAAGATTGGAAGTGGAAGTATTCAGACGCATGGTTGCATCAATTTGTAATTATATAGGAATGGACTCGAGAACAATCGTTTGATATTTGAGATTAGAGGGACTTACATGGAATAATGAGATGCATCATATTATACATATCTCATGCAATGTTTATGGAGGCTGGGAAGGAATTTTTTAAATTACACGTGAAGAGGGCTGGGATTGCTTTTCTTTGCTTTGTTCCCGTGATAATTGATAATTCAAGTGGCTGGGAAGTAACATCGCTAAAACTAAATAGCAAGCATGTGAGCATGTTTTTCTTTTAATAGAAAAGCCGTTGGAAAGATTCTGGGGACAGTCTGGTAGATAAGATGAAATTCTACTCCGTAATATATATGGATACTGTGCAATTGTGAACAGTGACCTTGAACTTCGAGGTTGATGTTAAAAATTGAAGTGGTGTTTTCCATTGATGGAGGGGTAGATTAGTAATCGAAACAGTAAACGAAACATTATCAAATTTGAATAAATCATTAGTGACCAAGAAAAGTGACAATAGCTTTGGCAAAGTGAGAATGTAAGAAGTATTGTGATATCCATTAGTTGCAAGTGCAATGCAGAATGCTTTGAAAAGATATTTATTGATCATCTATGTATCATGACTTGCCGAGTGGTCATCCCCTGAACGATGGTTGGCTATCACGTGGCTATTCAATCAAGTAACCGACACCGACTCATGAAAAAGGACCCGATGATTTTCCGATAAACGCATGCGATTTTTCCATCTCAAAATTTCTCGGCATTTTGGTAGTAGTTGATACCTATTGCACCGAAATTTGAACGCACGAAAACTCTTTACAAGGACCTCCATACACACGGACTATTTGTACAGGAGGGTCCAAAGCGTTAGCGGTATGTTATCGCAACTGTCACCCCTACAAGGGGGACTCGAGGACTACCCAGTAGTCACAATCTACAATCTACTGAACCAGGGTCATCACAATCCAAACCAATTCATCGATCCGTGGATGATTTCGCCGAAGGACTGCCCAAGTTGTTAGCAGCATGAATCGCCATCATGGCATCATGGCATCATGGCATCATGCTAGGTGACAGACCTGTCTTCCAAATTTTGGTTTCTTTTTCGGCGATATGGTTTGAATCGACTCGGGTCTACCTACGAGTTGCTTTGCTAATAAAGAACCACTACATACACGATTCAGTATTTCGTTTCAAAGCACATTTTTCTTTGAATTCATTAACATTAACGCAGCCATATTGATCACATTAATCAGTGTTTCCAGATTCTGCCGTTGGACAAAAAGAAGAACAACCTTGATGGATATTCCTAGTTTGTCCAACAACCACTCTAATCTTTCCTTGGGAAAATAGATTTTTGTTTAGAATATGCATACAACACTTCTCGATTTCAACAAAAAAAGTCGAGATTCTCCCTAGCTTCACGGATACGTATTGATTTAGCCATGGCAGACGTCAAACCCTATTCGGCGCTCATGAGTATGCCATCAGAAATCAGAGTTATGATATATGAATACCTTTTCAACGATTACAACAACAAAATTTTCGAAATCCGGAACCAAAAACCATACGCCTATGGCCAACGTCATAACGGACCTTGTCGCTCCCTTCGTTCTTCCTACAGTGTCGATTTCTCTCCTTTGCGACAACGACTCCAGACGACGTATGAACTATGCACAGCCGTCGATATACACACCTCTATAATGAGAGTGAATCGCAAGATATACGAGGAAACTTTACCAATGTTGTATTGCAATCGAGCATTCAGTTTTCATAAGGACATTGAGGCCATTATTCCCTTCTTTTCCGACCTAAATCCCGGTACACGACCTTTAGTACAAGAGATATCTCTTTTTAAACAAGGTTTCATATTTTCTCTCGAATCGAATCGATGCGATTGGAACAATCTTTGTAAATTTTTGAGAGATCATATGCAATTAAAGGGATTGAAATTAATCGTCGAGGGAGGACAACCAAGAAGCGAACGGGAAACGAGACAATACACATCGTCGGAATTTAAGACTTTGACAAGTCATTCAAACGAACACTTGGTATGGGTTTCCCAATTGTTGGAAATCAAAGGCATCCAGAAATTGGATATCACCTCTGAGATGCAATCTATGCCCTCGTCAAATCATTCTTCATCTATGGCTCTTTTTGTTGCATTCTCTGCTTCAATTATGAATGGATTTGCCGAGTACCTGCGACGAGAACTCATTGGTGTATAATTATTATACGTATGTCCCTGGCATTAGTTTACGGTGTAAGCATTATTGTACGAAAGAGGTCAGATTTTGACGTTGATCTCTGGGCACTTTGGTACAGCCATGCAGTGTCATCCTCAGCCGTATGCTGTCAGATGTCACTCCGGATGAACTGGTTATACTTCCGTCTCTCGAGGTACAAACAAATCATTGGGTTCTTATTCGTCTCTTTGTGTTACGCATCAGAGAAATGTATTTCCCTTTCGTGTTTTCCAGGCTTGGCTATGCCTCTATATAAACAGTTGGATTTTCATTAATGTAGAACATTCCTCAATCTTGTTACTTTACTTCTCTTCACTTATTCATACTATCTTTATTCTTTATCTCAACACACATAAGAGATAACATTTTAGGACGTCACATTGGAACCCCCTATTTACCAAAAAAATTACGCGCATTTTCACCAATATCATTGTGCAAAATTAGTTTAAAGTTTCCTAACATATAGATGCGAAATCCACATAAGATCGAGGTTGTTATCAAGACTAGTCAAACACTGAGCGTATCACAAATCTTCGAAATTAACGCTTCAACACAATCCATTTTAGATACACCGACTACTCCAAACACTCAAAATTCCAAAACTCAACAGTCCGGACATCATACCCCTTGTCAACTTCACCGGTATTCCGCCCCTGCATTACCCGAAAATGACATCCAAGTCCTATTTTCTCGAGAACCCATCAAGGTATCCGGAGTTATCCACCTTATCCATGAATGTTTTCTACGCTCAAAAGAAGAAAGATATAAAGCAATGTGCAAGTAATTGTCGAAATATCGATGTCGATATTCTTTATCCTACTTCATATCCTTTTAATTGTAATTCTTCGAAACAATCAAACAGGGATACAGAATTGAGAGAATCCATGTCGTTCAGCCCTGTGGATACCTCAGCTCTATCTGAGTATTCATCACATGATTTTTCCTCGCCAATCAGCAATATTAATTCAATGGCCAATCCATCATTCCCCTTTCTATCTTTACCTATAGAAATCCGTCTAAAAATCTATCTTCTCCTCCTTCCACCTCGCCATCATAAGATTACAACACAAATCCCACATAATGGATACTACTTTCCACCCAAATGCTTACCTCCATGCGCAGCCCAATCATTCTATCCCATATCTCCAGACACCCCCGAAAAGCTCACCACTTACAAAGTCCTCTCGGCTAATTCCCACACCGACCATCCCAATCCAAGCATCCACACGCGTATCCTAAGTGTATGCAGACAAACCAAAGAAGAAGCCGAAGAAGTACTTTATGGAAATGGAAATAGCATCTGGGATTTCGGTATGCATATCGAAGCTGTACAACCCTTTTGGACGGATAGAAGTCAGAGTGCACGGGGATGGGCTCGAAATTTGAAGATTGCGAGGGAGATTCCTGAGTTGGCGATGGGTGCTACTGCTCGTATTGATGTGGTTTGGGGACATTTTTGTGGATTCATCACGCGTGAATTGTTGGGATTGAAGAATGTGGATTTGACGGTTTGGGGAAACCCGTGCGTGGAAGAATCGCTGGATAGTTCCGAAGTCGTCGAGACGGATGCGATGTCGATAGATGGGGATGATGTGGGAGAAGCGCGCAGAGCGGCGGTGAAATCGAGAGACGTGTGGATGTTGCGCGATTGGGAGTATATGAAGGAATTACTCGCACATGATGGGTTGAGGAGTGCGAAAGTGACGTGTTGGGGGTTTAGAGAGGGGGTGAAAAGTTCCTGGGCCAAGTGGATGTTGGAGAGTCGGTCGTTGTTGGAGGAGATGGTTAGGGAGGGGGAGGTGGTGCATGGTGTGTTGGTTTGGAATGGGGGTGGAAGTGGGAGTGGGAGTGGGAATTGGAATTGAGGTTGTTAGATAAGGGGGAGAGAATTATGAAATGGAGGTCTTGGTATAAGATGGAACCTGGAAGTAATTACATTAATATATAATATAATATCACATGCTATCTTTACTATCCTATCACAATTCTCATCCATATCCATATCCATATCCATATCCCCCATTTTCCCCTACCCCGAGACTAGAAAATAAATACATCATGTCGAGTTCCAAAGTATATCTATCACATCACTCAAACGTAATAAAAAATCCACTCCATACACATACATACAAACACCATTTACAAATCACAGCTATATTACTAGGTATCTATCTAGAAACTCCTAAAAGTATCAGAAATGAAAATTATAAACAATATCACAACATCTTCAATTTCAATTACAATTTCAACTCCAATTCTAATTCCATTCCATTCCATTCCCAAAAGTTAAAATCTCACACTTAATAACTTAGAAACATAAAATCTCCTCTTAATCCTCTTATACCTCATTACCTCCTCTTCTCCCCCCTCTTCTCCCCCCTCTTCGACAGTTCAATAACTGAATAGGCATCCAAAATCCAAAAACAACAAACAACCATTCCCTCACCCTCACCCTCATCCTCACCCTCTCAAACCCCCTCCCCAAACCCCCCTTTCCACACTCAAACTCTCCATAAAAAAGTACAAATATTCCCTAATCCCCTGCTCCCCTAATCCCCTAATCCCCTAATCTTCAAATCTTCAAATCTTCAAATCTTCAAATCTATCGCTAACTCCTATCCGTTCACCCATACCACTCAGCCACCTCCCCTCTTCTCCCCCCTCAAAAATTCCACACCACAAAACCCCATAAATCAAATCTCCAAATCTCCAAATCTCCAAATCTCCAAATCTCCAAATCTCCAAATCTCCAAATCTCCAAATCTCCA